>BMAO01020769.1:0-244318 GCA_019973975.1 Trichonephila clavata | reverse complement strand
ATATACGTATATAATTGTTTTTAAGAAAAAAACTTGTTTGTGTTTAAATGATGAATTATTTTGTATCAGTATTTTAAATATTTTGAACGTGTGATTTTAAAAAACTGCTTGAATAATTTAAAAACTCATTCTAAAGAACTTCGCAAAAATATTACTTCAATAAAAAAAAAAATTTCAAAAAACTTAATATATATTTAAAATATACAATTTTATTCCTTTGTATGAATTTTAGAAATTTAACAGTTTATATTATAAAAGGATTAATTATAGATTTTTACAAAGGATGAGAAATATGTGTTTGTTATGCCTCTGACAAGCCAAAACCCACGTATGTAGGAAAGTGAGTTAATGAAGTTTCGAAAAACATTGATTTTATTGAAAATCAAAGGATGAATGGTAAATGGGTTGTGATGAAATATGTGGTGAAAAGTTAATTAATACTTCTATCTTAATTTTAAACTGTTTGGAAAAGATAATTTTGCGTTATTGATCTCTTTTGAAACTCCGTTGGGTTACTGAAAATCAGGTCAATAGCTGAGACCTTGATCTTGTGCTGTGAGATTTCACCAAATCATTTACTTGAAAAATGGCTTTAGAAATGAAGCGTTGTTTAGTGTATTTTTATAATTTTTCTCTTGAATCTTCAAGAATTTGTGTTAACAATTAAGCCTTTTTTTCTCTCTTAGTCAACTATATTTATAATTTTATTTTACATTCTGACAGATTATCTTTGAGTGAAATGTGTGCCACATCACAGAATATTACAGCTAGGTATATAGTTAAAATTAAAACAAAAGAGTACTCATATTAAATTTGTATATATACACATATATATTTTTGTAATTAATTCGCATTTTTCAAACTTAAGGGCTCCATATTTCAAAATTGAGCATACAGTTTACTATATTCCATTCATGATGAATAGGAAGTAAAAATACGAATTGTTATGATACAAAGTTAATGATATATATTTTTTTATTTCCATAATATAGTAAATATTTTATTTCTAATTGTAGTTGTGTTTTTATGATTTTTTCCCCTTCTCTAAAACATGTTATCACTCTACGTTCTAAAGTAATTCTCCAACTAAGCCATGTAAATTAATATTTCTAGGATTATCTAATTCATATAAATTTTTGTTTGACGTAATGTATTTGTTGCTTCTAAAGTGATAATGCTCGCATTTGTTAGAATACATTTTAGAAAATGCAAATTTTAATTTTTACTGCTATTTTTAATTTGTATCAAAATTATCAGCCAATATGAATACGAAAAATAATAACAACATTGGAAATTTATAGATAAGCACCCTTAAAAATATCTCAAAATGTAAAATGTACGGAGAATTAAGTTACTCAGAGAAAGATGATTCATAATCTCGATAATTCTTTTAATTTCTTTTTTCCGCCTTTGGAATGTTGCCAATTCTTTTTGCCTGAATGATCTGCATTCATTCGTTTGCTCTTTTTTCTTCACTGAGGCATTTCTATTTAACATATGCGAACATTCATTTCATATTTAACATTTCAATACGAATTTTGCATTACCAAATCCGCAATATACCACATTATAAGTAGTAAACCTATCTAGGCATAATATAGCCTAGGTAAAAGGCCTTACAAGGTAAAATTTGTACAGGAGATTTTTATGACAATCTGCACAATCAGTACATTTACTTTTTATTTTGGACTTTAACATAAATTTATATTTTTGGAGTGTGCGCAATATTGTCTAAAAAGATGTTTTAATTACAAAATCAATATCTTCATTCGTAAGATTGCAATAGAGGATCCTTTTTACAAATGACACATCTAGTATTATGTAATTACTTACTTTAAGAAACATTGTGGGACTTTTTTTGTAGACACAATTTTACTTAAAATTGTAACATTTTGTAAATTTAAAATGATTCTTTCTGAAAAACATGGCTTTATTTTGAATATGCGTGTCAAGGGAAGAAATGTATGTCAAAATTTATTAATATTATCATATATTATGACATAATGTGAAATCGTTGGATTAAAAACGTACTAAAAGATGTTCGAAAATACCAATATTTTATATCCATTACCCTTACATCTTAAACTATTTTTAGTGTAAAAGAGTTAGTAGAATGTCTTGGCTTTTAAAGGAATCTTATTTTATTTACATCCACTCTTAACGTTAGAAAATAATGAATAGTTGATAGTTCAATTTAATTTGATCATCATTAATTTATATAGCATTTCTCCAGGAGAAAAAAAAATAAAGTTCTCATAAAATTATTTCAAATTTCAGTATTAATCTACTGAGATAAAGAGAAAATTATGAGCTAAAAATGTAACTTATACTTTAGAAGAATGAGGCAATAATGATATTTATTCCCATTATTTTCGACTTATCTTAAGCTTGCAATTATTCTAAATGCATTATATTTAAAAAAATAAATAAATTGCATCCTCTTATTTGAAAAGTTCTCCGAAATTTTTTTCACAGTTCGTATTGCATGATAATGTAACTTAATATAAATAACACACAATATGAAAATGCGAATTTAAATATTTTGAAGGTACTTAATCTCTTTGTAAGTATATTGTCTTAAACTAAGAAATGATTTTATCCATTTAAAAGTAATTCGTTCTCTTAAAATATTGAAAACTCTGCATTGAAGTTTTATAATGCATCAAATTCTTTTTACTCGCTGATTTTATTTTAAGAATCAGATAGCTTAAATATGAAGGGATTTCATTTTATTAAAAAATGCATTATTATTTTTCCACATCATTTATTCTCTGCAGTCATCTTCTCACAGTCAAGTAAATGTTGTTTTATTTCTGTCTTATACACCTGAAAAATCACGAAAACTGTTCCATAGTATGAATGCAAAAAAAATAACCTTTTTTTTTCCTTTACAAATCGATAAGATATATTTGACGGGATTAAATAAATCTTCAGAATTGACATAGATGGAAATGTTTCGTACGATTTTCTTAAAATTTTATTTATAAATTATCTAAACACTAGCAATTCATTTGTTTTTCGCATTCGCATTTCTTTCCAGATATAATTAATCGCGAAAAGTTATTACAGGTTGAATATTAAAGAATATTTTTACATTCTACGCGCGCGCAAACGCACACGCAAACTCATTTTACATGTACTTAAAAGATTAAAAAAAAGATATAAATATCTCCATCATAGGAGTAAATATTTTCGCTTGAAATGGCTCTCTGATCCTCTTTATCTTTAAGAAACAATTATCAATATGCCTCTATTCGTAAGAATAACTAGTTTCAAATGGTAAACACATTTCAAATTTTTTCTAGGCATTATTGAATTAATATTATTTATATTTTCAATTATTAGGGGTAGAAACATCCAGAGCGCGTTTTTCATAAAACATTACGCATTTTTGTACTTAGAAACAATATACAATCTTAAAAAAAGAAAATCCTAGATAGCTATTACAAAATCATTTGCAGGAGTATAAATCTGTATCAGTGTTGATGAATTCAGGAAACTAATTTTTGACATAACTAGATTAATTTATTTTAATTTATACTTAATTCGTTATTACTGACGTGTTATTTTTACTATGTGTCTAATTTACCGCCATTAAAAAATACAAATTTCAAAAGTTTGTAAACTTTTACTTGACCGTTTTTGAGTTAAGAGGATTAAAATATATTGATTATCTCTTATATCTTTCACACACTGTGTTTTAGAATAACATCCTTCTAAGAGAAGCTTTTTCCACTTTCTCATCTAACCTCTAAGTTCATCTTTGGAAATATTCAACATTCTTTTAATATTTCCATTTGAAAATACAGACAAAATGGTAATTTTTTTCAATTTTGGTGATATCCAAAGAAATTCTATAACTAACCTTGTCCTATGGACATATTTTATTCGGATTTGTCACGCGTCACAACGAGATATATAATTCCCAAGCTATCTCAGTAGTACGAAATACCTGTCTGAGTAGAAAGAAAAGGAAAAATAATGTTTTATATTATATATTTATCTATTATTTTGTAAAATATTATTTAAAAATATTGTAGACTTAGTCAGCAGGCATGCCAAGCCTATGGAATTATACTCCCAGAAAGTCACGTCCGGTGGTTAGGCGAAAGCGAGCAACATCTTTGGCTCCTTACAGGTGCCTCGGGATAGGACCCGTAGAAGACAGTTTCCCATGACTTTCTAAGGTTGTTGGTGTTTTTGGTCGTGGCAGAACATTTGTCAATATATAAGGGAATATAATGCTCTTTTCTCTTCTGAGGGTCAAGAAAACTTCCTGTTAAGGCGACTCGGCTTCCTGCTTGACCTTTCAATTTGCTCTCTCATTGCCGGGGATTCCAACATGACTTGGGATTCACTGTAAGACCACAGTCCAACCATATGAAATGAGCTTCACAATTTTAGTTGGGGCTCTGGATTTTGTTAACTCAGTCAGTTTTTGGAGTAAATTTACACGCCTCCGTGGCATTCCTCAAGCTACACGTGCATATCGTGTGGTGATAAATGCGCACCGGCACGGGCAACCATCTCCACATTTTGCTTTGGAAATGAAAACAAATGAGATACGTTTCATTATGCAGAGTTACAGACATAAGTTACAAGATAATGTTGTATTAATACATTGAAAAGGCCACTCCAAAGTTTGACTAGCTAACTCTGAGTTTTACATACTCGAAAGTTTGTAGTTTGAACGCGACATGAAATTATGATTTAGCCACATGATACAGCACAGCCTAAATAATTCTAAACACAAATAAACATGAGAAATTTATTAAATATTCTGCTAACTAAAGAACATGGGTAATATCAAACTACATTTGCACTTCTAAATGATCCAACTAAGCTTATTTATATCCACCAAATAAAATGTGGATTTCCCATGCTGATGAGTCATTAAGTTGACAATGGTTATCACATTAACGCACCGATTTTATCTGATCTATGCTGGATCCTAATTGGATAATGCTATCTTATTTTATGACTTACTTTAACAATAAGTAATCTAGATTTAGGCAAGGAATGACTATATAACTAAAAGAATAAATTCTATCTCACTCTGACACTTAATTCTTATGTTCAGCTATTCTACAGTAAGGTGTAATAAGTAGAAGTGAGTACTTAGTGTATATGATGCAAGCATATTGTTTCGAATATTACAGCTTATGTACAAACTGATTTATAATAAATTATCGTAAAATCTGGTGTATAATGCGCACTTTGAAAACAACAAATATGATCGACATTTACAGGCGCGCGTTGTACACCGTATATAAAAAGGATAGCTTCAAAAATAAAAAAATAAAATGAGGATAAAAAAATTAGACTTCTATGTAGATCGGGGTACTGGTTATTTAAAAGAAATTACATGCAAACGACATGACAAACAAACTTAAAGATTTGTTCTAGAAGTATACTATATATTTTTTTTTCAAAAGTCTGGGATAATACCTCAAACATAAATGACTTAAAACATAAGAACATTGCACGCATACATTTCAGGCTTCTTCATAAAAAGGTGGTGCGTGTTATACGGCGAATATACCAAATTTTTTTTAAAAAAACGTTGCTTGAAAGTATGGGTACGCTTTATACGCCAGACTTTACGATAATAGTTGCACAAAATTACATTAAACTTAATTTTATTTAAGAGTACAGCAAATAATGAATAGGATTCCATTTATTAGTTTCCCCTTTAAATATATTAATAATCTTTTTTGAATATTAATCTCCTTGGAAATCCATTGCTTTGATTCTATCAAGAAATTTTTATCAATTTATTTAAAAGATTGGCAATAAAATGCTATGATTAACTTTTATATGAGCAGGACCGACCACTTTATTTTAACTAACGGATTTAATCATAGTATTTTAGAGTCAAATTAGATTTTTACGTTATATTCATACAAATTTGATCTTATAATTATTATGCATTCTTAGATTTTATATTATTTTAAATATATATTGTTCTTATTGTACGTACTAATCTAAAAAGTTTTCGTTTTTTCACTTATAAACAGGTAAGCTTTTAATTTTACTCCAGCGTTTTCCCATTCGAACTCATTAAAAGATAACATATTCATTGTGCTGCTAAACTAAATGTATAGCGAAAGTAATTTGGAAAATTTAAGTTTTCTTTTAAAGTCTATATTACTTTAAATTTTTTTTTTGTTGCTATTTGTAATTGATTCATGCCTTGTACTATTATCATGTATGAATGTCTTAAAGTCATCGATTATATTCACTTTGAATTTATTTTTACTTAAGAGGATATGTTCACTCAGATACTCACAAGGAATTAAATTAAGAAAATTCTGTTTTCAATCAAGAAACCGGTTTACAACTCTGCTAAGCTTAAGTGGAATAATAAAAGTAAGACTCTAGATGAGGAAAATAGGAGACGTACCGAAATATAATTAGGAGAAATAAGACGCCAGTCGCAACTATTGCATTAAATCTAGACCTAATCCAGTTTCATTTTATTCCAATCTACATCACACTCTAGGAATTGGACTTTTCGTATAATGTACACTTTGTATCAATAAAATAATTTAATATACGCTCTATCTCTATAAAATAAGCTGTCACACTTTCTCTCTCTAGTTCGTCAATGATCTTTTCCATATTAGTATAAAATGGGTGTTTTAAGACTTTCTGTGCTAATTTATGATATATATGTATATACAGCCGACTCTCGATAAATAGAAGTTGGAGGGACCAATGATAAACTTCGAATTATCTAGAGAGCAGAATAAAACTCCCAAAATACACGAAGGGAAATTGTTTTCTAACACATTTAAATTTCAAATTATGTAATAAAGCAGCAATTATACATATGTAGCAAATTATTTAAAAGCATTTTTAAAAAGTACATATTATACCGAAGTTAAAATTCCTGTATTAAAACAATATATTCATGCATTAAAACAAATAATTAAATAATACATACTGTATATTATTAATCTTTTTTGACGAAAAATGTAATGTATAAACAATGGTATATTTCAGAAGTATGATCATTAAAAATTATTGCGATAAGCGTTGTTAAAATATGTAAGTGTATATGTAGATTTCATATATTTACAAAAATTGTTTATTAGAGTAATATTAAATAAGTCTATATGTTTAATAGTTTTATGAAAATTGGTGTTTTAAAAATATATAAAAATAAATTCGAGTTTAAGAAAAATTTAAAAATTCTAACAGTTAAACAAATATACGAAGTAAAAAAGAGAAGAAAGTTGAAAATATAAGAACATTTTACTTTAAAAAGAATACTTTCATATAAATGAAATATACAATTTTTGTTTTCAATTTTTTTCTTATTTCAAACAAAAAATGACTTCTTTGTTGAGTATTAGATTCCAAGTACACGTATTTTAGATACCAGCTCCCGGGGAATGGACTAGATCTGCAATGATAAGTACAAACGGCAGCCCCATTGCAAATAAAAGTTTTAGAATTTTGAAAATATAAAAAAAAACTCATAAAAAACAGTAATATTCATGTAAATCGAACAATGAGTTCATGATCACGTCTTGTGTAAATACTTAATCACTTCTAGGAACGAAAAAAAAAGAAATAAACAATAAATTTTCTTACATAATCCCCAGGAGCAATTGTGTAGACACAATTTAATTTTGATTATTTCCAATTGAGCTGTAGAAACCACCATTTTTTAAAAATTAAGTTATTGACATTAATAATATTTAAACCAATAGTACAGAAAATGGTTTTCTCCTATCAAAAAAAAAGAAAGAAAGAAAGAAACGAATTAGACAATTGATACAGTGCTATCAAAGGTAGTCGTATGGGGCAGAAAATGTGTAAGAAGAAAAAGAAAGATCGAACAGAAATATTTTGTGATAAATAGATTTTTGTGCTAGAGTCCAGATTTATAGAGAGAGCGAGTTTGACAAATTGGCACAGCTTCGGATTTGTGTAAGTGGAATGTGACGACGTATGAAAGGAAAGAGACATTAAGAAAAGTGTTTTATGGCGTTTTCATTCTACACAAAAGAACAAGAGCTCAAAATCTGGGAATGAAAGGACGCTTTTGAGACGGAAGGATATAGTCATTTTCACTATAAAGTTATTTCAAATAATGAATCTCATGCTATGTTAAGTCATTGAGCGTTTAAAAAAATGTTGTATTGAAATATCGCAAAATAAAGTATTAAACAAAATAATAAATTTTATAAAATTCTACTTGATGGGACCTACATGCGCTTCAAACGCTCATTAATTAACATATATAGTGACCTATTATATAGATATTCCAAATATAATTATTAAAAAGTAGTTTATTAAACCTTTAAAACGATAGTATTAAAATTGACGTTGGTATTTTTACTAAAGAATCAACAGATAGTAAAAATATAAAGATGAAAAATATTATATGAAATATATTATTAATTGTAGCTAGAATCTTACGACGTCGTTCAAAAGTAAGTTGTAACATAAAACTTTGGATTATAATAGCGGGAAACTAACACTTTTAAATAAGTAATAAGTTGGCACATCATCCGACATCTGCCAGTAAGAAAAAAGTTTAATTAGTTTGCAATGTGAGTATTCTTATGAAGTACAAACTACGAATTCTAGAATAGTTATGACAGTTATTTACAAATCATGGCAAACTCTTTGTAAAACAATACAAATTTGTTACATATCTGGAAAGAAGGAATTTTAGGCGCTGTGATTTTTTATAAACTATTAATTAAAAGTAGTTAAGTTTTTTTTAAATACTTTTTATCAGAAAGGGAATTTATTAATATTAAACAAAAGCAGAACTGAAGTAAATACATCCAGACATTGATGAAGCACTCGCACGGATCAGGACATATATGGTACAGTAAAATTTAATCAAAGCAGTGAAGAGCATTTCGTTATTTAGATTTTTTTATTTTTTATTTAAGCCTCAGGAACTCAATACAGCTAATGACTATACTGTCGGACTTTTATGTAACAAACCCTCTATACTTCGTAGAATAGGTAATTATACTGAAAATTCTCTGGAGATTCATCTCTTAAATCGTAAAATGCTCTAGGCTCCAGAGAAAAGTTCTCAAAGTAGAGCAATTCGCAAAATAGATTTTGTTTAAAGGGAGCTCCAACAGTATTAAGACTTTATACAACGAATCATATAAAACGAAAAAAATATTTATAATAAATATATTTTTCAATGCATGTGTTTCAAAATGCATTTGTTCTGAATTCCCAAACTAACAGATTCAAAAGGTGAATATATAGGTATTCTTCTTGTCGAATACGAACTTTACACTTGCACTGCGCGCCAGTGCGAGCTTTACAGTTTGCAAATACATCTGTAACAGTATATGAGCATACAGAATGCTATATACCAAATAAGTATATTCAGTTTAAGGTATCCGATTAGGTTCGGACACCAATTTTTCACAAGTCGATTTTCAGAATAATCTTATTGTTTTAAAGAGCATAAATAGGCTTAAAAAGTCATAATTGTTAAATAAATAACATGTACACCCTTTGGTTTTGAAAAAAAAATAATATTTTTATGAATTTTTAAAGTTAAGAAAAACGCCATAAATAAAAATAAATTGCACATTTGCAATTTTAATTTCATTAATATACTTCTTGATCATTCTAAAGTATTACAAACAGCAGAATAAAAAATATTTTAAGAAATAAATATTTTATTAGCGTTTAAATTTGATGCTAATAATTTCTTATAAAACTTCATGCACGTTCTAAGCTATAATTTGCTGTAAAATGTGATTAAATGTAGGTGTCTTAAAACCTGTCGTTTTTTACACTCTGAAGGGCCCATAACATATGTTATAGATATCATTCAATTTGATTGTATTGTTTTGGAGATATCCCGTTTTTCGTGCACAAATAATTGTAAAAATTTCATGTTCCAAAAAACGCATTAAAAATATTTTTATAACTTAGATAAAGTAAATGCTATCAAAACAACTTAAAAAACTCTCTAGGTTTATGTATTAGTCCTTCTTCCTCAATAATTTTCTTTCTCACCCCCCGCCCTAATTGTGCAAACAACATCAAACACCTAAAAAGCACTTTTTCAACCTAGTCGGATACCTTAACTACACTGATATATACAGTTTTAAAAAATTAAAAAACACGTTTTTATACTAAATCGAACTAAAAAGTAAAAAAAAAAAATAATATAAGAATAAAATGACAAACGAGAAATTAATGTCATTGGGGTATTCCGTAAATATATCAATTGTTATTATTTTTAACTTCTATTCCGAAATCCTGAGTAGTGTAAAAAAGTAGCACAAAGCACCCCACGCTTTTATCCCAATGACATTAATTTCTTGTTTATCATTTTATTATTATATAAATAATAATTTGTTTTTTTATTTTTTAGTTCAATTCAGTGTACAAGCGTGTTTTTTTATTTTTTTAAAACTATAATTGATTTTTTAGTTTGATTTTGCGTGTTTTTTAGTTTTTTTTAATTACCATTCATTCAATGTTGAATTTATCTTTGAGTTTGATATTTTTAACCGGAATTACGTGGCTGCTGGAATTAGTCTTGCTCTTCAATGGATATTAATTAAAGGGTCTGAAGGGTATTTATTCTCTCAGTTTACGGGACCTCAGTCCCGTATCGTTATATTAGATTCCGTCTTTATAGATACAGGTCAAACAAATGAAAGTGTGTTAAGAAGAAACATTTCGAATTAAAAAAATTTAATGTATCATGTTTTTATAACGGACTTAAACGTATAAAATTCCTACTTTTCGTTTTTTTTTCCTTTCCTTTTTCCCATGTTTATGCATTGTCATCCACTTCTGAGTTATGGTCCAAATTTTAAGTCTCTAGCTCATCGGAAAGTCAGTTTAAAATCAATTACATAATTCCACCCGGACAGACTTTCAAGAAAGCGAGTTAGTAAAAATATGGTGATATTAAGTGTCAATCGTATCATCACCTTTTAAACGTATTGATGTGATGTTAATTCGTATATATCTTCTTCACGTATTACTTTATAAAAATAAAACATATTTAGCAAATAGAACATAAAATTTTTTTTCTCATGCACGAGCCTTTTTTTCCCCCAGAAAAATCTTTATATTATGGTAAGAAATTGCTAACCCATACCCACCGTCTCCTTTCTCACATAAAGAACACTTTTTGTTTGTTTTATTTGTATTAACCACAAGTGTATTTTACACTTGCATATAATTAGCTTAAATTTTTAACACACTCGCTTTTAGGGTTACATCTTATTTTTTTAGTCGCTAAATCTGGAATCAGTCGCCAAATCTGGAAATGGTATATGGAATTAATCGCCAAATTAAAAAATTATATGCAATTATTCGCCAAGTCTGAAAGTGATATATGGAATTGTCACCAAATCTGATTTTCGTTTTTCCTGACGATCCTGATAAGGGCAATGGAAAAAAAAAATTCGAAATCATTGTATTGACGCCGGTCCTTAACAAGTGTGCGAAATTTCGAATTTTTCCGACCTTTTTAAGTGGGTAAAAATCGAGATCAAAGATTCCGTTAACATACAAGTGAAACTTATAAAAGCGTGTTAAAAATAAAGAAGAATATTTAACTTCTATGTAAACAAAACGGAAGTTTGTACCTAAGTTTACATCAATATAAAAATTGAATGCCTTGTGTGAGATCACGTGATATCGGCAGGAATTTTAAGCGTGTCAAATTTGGTGACTTACCCACGAAAATGTCATTTGATCCTAAATAGTTATTTGTATTCATCACTAAATTTATTATGAGCAAACGGAAATAATTAAATATAATAACTGGCACTAATAAAAAAAAAAACTGACATTATTTTTTATGACAGAAGGTGCATTCATTTTTTTTTCTACTTCAAACTTATTAGCAGTAAAATAAAACCTTCTCTGTGCTTATTAATCTTTTTCTAACAGCACTTATTTGATGAATAACAGCAGTTCGTGTGCGTGAGAGACATAACATTTATTCATATTTTTAAATATTTATTTTTCTATATCACGTGACATTAAATATTATTCGTATTGTTTGAGCAAATCATAGTTGAAAGAATTTTAAAATTCTCTGTATAAAGAAATAAGCCACTATCCAATTATTTATGATCAAACAGCGTTCATAAAGCGTGGTAACTTATATTAGAATAAACTTGCATTAAAAAAGATAGAACTTTTGTGAAATCAACAAAATGTATGAGATATTCTGAGTATGAATGAAATAAAGAAATGAACAATATTCCTTTGTTTTACGCTGTTTCTTGTCTTGATGATATATCTGGATAAAACATATTGCTATTGTTATCATTGTTATAAAACCATTGTTATCAATTTTCGTGTCAAAGTTGTGAGCTGAAACACAAAGGCTTTGTTAAGTTAAAACTTTAAGAATATAATTTTTAACCAAGCTATTAGTATATACTTTACCGAGGATAAATGCTACAGGTTATAACAAAAACAATCAAGACGCATCCTACCTGGAAATAAGAGAAAAACAAGCCATTGGTACAGCACAAACAAAAGATATTTTAAAATATTATGTAACTTACAAATATTCCACAAATTGCAGTGAGTTGATATTCTCCGTATATGGAAAATTTTACACAGAAATGTATTTAATGTATATACATATATTTCTTATTATTTCTAATCTTTCTTTACTTATCATTTCATAAAAATTTTAATAACATATTCATAGAATGAATTTTTACTGGACAGGCAGTCCTTATTTCCGTGCAAAGTATAAATAATATAAGATATTTAATAATAATAAAAATAATCTAATAATATAAGAGCTTGACTCAAAAATTAACTAAAATAATATTTCCTCTCATAAAGGCTTGTTGTACAGCGCATGTGATCTTTTGAAACCCTTAAATAGTCATTTGTCTGAACTTTCTTTTGTTTCAAGATGAGAGAGAGTAGATGGATATAAAATTCTTTATTCCTCCCTTAGTTTCAGAACCGCAAAGTTCCTCACTCCTCAGTAAATGAATAGCTTGTTATCCTGTTGCCATAAACCAATGATTTATGCAGTGCCATTCATGGACAAAAAAGGGGAAAGGTAACATAGCAAGAATACCCTTCTTGAATATAAAATTTTGTTACTATCCATCTCAAAAAGTTAAAAGAAAATATTTATGATATTTTTGAATGGAAAAAAAATAATAAAAATATGAAGCCATATGAAATGGTGCCCAAACTCAAAGTAAATAATATAAAAAAAATAATATATAATTCAACAAAATTTTGGTTCTCGGAGAATTCTAATATAATAATACTTTATGCTGTAACGCAGGAAATGGTAACAAAAAAATTTCACTGGAGTATAATGTAGGGCAGTGATGGGCAAAGTACGGCCTGCGAGCCAACTCCGGCCCGCGAAAGTATTTAATCCGGCCCACCGAGGGTTTGTTGACATGGATAGTACATGGCCTGCTACAATTACGCTTTGGCGGTCGAGAAGTTTAAAGTGGATTTTACTTAGTAGAATAATAGATGCATAGCCTACATAAGAAGCTGAACTAGCCGCGCAGTTCATGTGTTGCATAATACGGTGTGAAAAGCGTGGTTAAATGAGAGGCGCGGGCGAGTGAACTCAGTCGCCACTCGCCAGCTGTCACTGACCGATTCGCACGTTTTACGTTAATTTTGTCTCATGCTCTTGCTTGTTCGCGTAACGCTTTACATTCATACATTTTTGGAAAAAAAACACCCCTTTTAAGATAATGGACTATAAAAAAAGAAAAGTCGATTCCGAGTATCGTTTGTTTAAAGAAGAGTGGACTTGGAAATATTTTTTTACGGAATATAACGTTAAGCCAATATGTCTTATTTGTTATGAAGCAGTGGCGGTATTTAAAGATTTTAATCTTGCTCGTCAACATTCAAAAACTAAATATGCTTTGATGAATGGCACAGAAAAAAAATAAATGCGGAAATCTTATTAAAAACAATATCTGCTCAACGTAATTTGTAACACTTGTGTGTAATGTTGTAATGTTTTTATAACATTATGATTAAAAGCTATATAACACAAAATGCATTTTTTCTATAATTCTGGCCCTCCTCTAGAATTTCTTAAAATTTGTGGCCCCCATTAAAAAAGTTTGCCCACCACTGATGTAGGGGGATTTGCAAATAGGAGAAAAATTTGCCGGAATAGAAAGCATTATAACACTGTAATGTTCAATAAGATATGTGGTTTTTTTTTTCTAAACCAGTTTTAACGATTGAAAGATCCTTTGTTGGCGTTACTTACATGCAAAGATTTCCACAAGCAACTCAAATATGCTCTATGGTGTAAAGATATGGACACGGACTAAATATCCTCTTCACGAACTTCGAAGATTTCAGATATTGACTTTGATAATATAACTTAAATTGCAGCCTAACAACTAACTCCTACACTCACTTAGCTAGGGTTTAAATAACACTCAAATTAACATAAATCACAGTTTCTCTAAAGGAAACGACTTTTCAACATACAACAGTTATGGAATATTTTTCACTAGAGGATTATAAAAAGCGTTGTGACGTTTGAGAAATTAAATGGTAGTGTCAAATTTAGGAATTTAAATGCTTGGTTTATGTATGCTACGGCTATTAATTACAGTATATACATTTACATTGAAGTTATTTAAACTATTGGTCATTTTAATAGAGTCCAGAAAATGATATTTGTGAGGGAGGAAGCCTCAAACGTTCTGTTCGATGTTTTGCAACCAACTCTTTTACCATCTCCATGCTCCTGAGATAGAGGGGCGATTGCCCCTTTATCCTCGAATTACATCCGGCTCGTGGGTGGAGTGGGGTATTCCTCACGGTGCCAACAGTTGCCGTAACGATGACAGAAAACAGAACCTCGCAATATTTAAGGATGCACGTGTGCAAAGGAACGCAGTTTTCCTATCCATAAAAAGAAGCCGACTTTCGAAGCCAAAAACGCCAAAGCTTGGATAGGACCCGTCGCTGTCCAGCTAAAAATATAATGGTATTTTTTTTTTCCTGACGGGAGATGCTGATGCCAATGAGAGGAACTGTTCATTTTTATAAAATTGTTTTGCTAGTATTCTAGCGAGTGAGTGAGTGAGTGAATATTAACGTCGCACTGCTCAGCTACACGAGGGCTTTTGGCGACGGTCCGCGTAATTTTGAACCATGGTCAAGTGACGTGGACGACACCTGAGCGGCACCCCCTCTCCTAACTACCACACCAACCTAGTATTCTAGCAATTGACCTGTGTGGCATAATTATCATTTACGAAGCAGAGTTACTTAAACAAAGAATTGGAAAGTAACGTAAAACAAGTTCATTCTGATAGTAAATACAAGGGAAAATAGTTTGCTTAGAATTTTGTTTCTGATTATTAAATGTGTTTAAGTTTGATTGAAACTGATAGTTATTAATCTACAAAATATCAGGTTTTGTTAATATTTATATTTTATGAAAATGGAAAAAAAGGAGCGGATGTTTTTAAGAATATAATACCTTTCCAGGTATGTGTCGAGAAGCCATTTTTCTTCAAAAAATTGCCCGGAATTCGAAACCTGGATATACACCTATGTGGGGAAAAATTCCTTCTATGTTCAATCATGATATGAGGACGCAAGTACTGCAGAGCGAGTGGAATACTTCCCTACTAAACTATTGTAAAGTAAAACGCCCAACACTACTCATGACAGTTTTATGTCTGGTATCATTTTAGGAAGTTGCCAACATTTTTTATTCAATTGTAACCTATGTGCACCATCTATGTTAGTGTTGCTATCAGGGCTTATATTTTTCTTTGGAATGTAAATAGAAAGAAATTCATACTGAGCTAATTTCAAACAACAGGCTCAGAAAGTCTAATGAGTGAAAAATAATTTTACGGATTATTCGGAAACGTGGAGTGTGACACTGACTTTGAAGGATTTACGTGGCATTTTTTTTACTGAAAGATCCATTCAAAACCCTCTAAGAGGTTGAATGTTTAAAAGACATGCTCATAGAAAATGGAGAGTGTTAAAAAATCCTTTTTTCTTGAACTGCGTTTTTCCGAGATTAGTGGATCTGTATTTCACTTTAAGAACCAACTCGCACGATTGTGCGGGTTAGACATCTTATGCATTTTTGTTTCTGGAATTATCTTATGGAAGAAACGCCTGAATAGAATGGTCGAGCGGATTTGAAGAAAGAGCAAAGTACTTCTTTTTATCAACAGAGGACGCGTTTTATTACATAAGATTATTCCAGAAGCAAAAATTTGTAAGTTGTCTAACCCGCAAAACAGTGCGAGCAGGGTCTTAAAGGAATATAAGTTAACCCTTCTTATTTTAAGTTGAAAAAAGTTTCAAAAATAATCATCTAGTGCTTGGAAAGTTGCGGATTTCTTTTTTCTTTTTTTAATGAAGGGGGGAAAACTCACTCACACAATTCCTCCTTTTTAGTATGTTTTTTTTCCCTAGTTAATAAAATTTAGGAATTTATAGGTTATACCCCTAATATTTTACTTACCATGATACTTATTTGTGTTTCATTATAGTACTTTTATATGTGAATTTTATTTCTTTTATTAAATTTCCCATTATTTACTAAGGGAAAAAAGTAACCTTTTTTTTCCATATTCAGCATTTCTTCCTACGAAAGCTATATATTGTTTTTAAACTGAAATTTTCTTTATTTCATCATATCGTCGACCTAATTCTCAGAATGCGTCACTCCTTTTGGGGTGCTAATTTTATATATGCTACGCTAAGTTGTTGTTTTTTTTTCGCCAAGACGGGCGATAACATTACAGTATAGTTACATTGATATATTTATCGTGTGGTAATGTGGTTTCCATGGAGATAAAACATATATGTGTGTTAATTTTTATTAGTTTCTTTCCCGTGGTAACCTATTAATTTCCGAAGATTTTAATTCGATTTCTTTAAAAATTTAACCATTTGCATCGCATTTGTTCTTGAAGCTACTATTTTAGTCTTCTGTTGCGTTTTGTGATATTTTTTAATGTGAATATTTCTAATATCATTGGTGAGTAGCAGGACATTTTTTTAAAAAAAGAATGAGTGTGTGCCTTTAGTTATTGCTATGAATCGCACATTTCTACTTTATTTTACTTTCTAATAATGCTTTTTTGAACGTTCCTTGTTCGATGAAATTCATTGAAGGAACCTGCAGTTTTTGGAATATTGCAAGCTATCAGCACTTATTTTTTTGTTCTTTATTATTAATTTTAAAACATATTATGTAATTATTTTATTTATAATATAATATATAATAATGGTTATTATAATATGTATTTATTATTATTATTATTAAATTATATGAGCTTATTATATATAATAATTATATCATATGAATTATATTTTATATAATAATATTATATATAAATTTTATAAATATCATAATATATCATAATTACTATTAATTCATATTATATGATAATATATTTACATAATATTAGTATTATTATATATAAGTTTTATTATATATTGATATTCATTATTGATTAATGTTGGTCATTTTTAAAAAATTCCTATATTCTTCCAACTTTAAATATATTTCAAAACAGTTCATTACAATTATATTCCTGACGATTTTTTAGAGCTAGGCGACCATTTTCGATTCCATGTGAGTTGAACGCTGCTTGGCGAGAGTAAGGAATCGCTCCAAGCAGCACTTGGCGCGGTAGCATTCCTACATCAAATTAGTTCCTTTGTGGAGTAACGCATTCTGATAATTAGGCCAACGATATAATTTTGTTCATTGAAACGTTAACATGC
Source organism: Trichonephila clavata (assembly GCA_019973975.1). Classification (NCBI taxonomy): domain Eukaryota; kingdom Metazoa; phylum Arthropoda; class Arachnida; order Araneae; family Nephilidae; genus Trichonephila; species Trichonephila clavata. The sequence goes on along the minus strand of BMAO01020769.1, from coordinate 226,558 downwards.
AAAAATAAACTTTGGAATGTAAGTCAAACCGATGATTTTTTTTTTCATATTGTGTGTTTTGCTATTAAGGTAACATTTCTGAAATTCTCTATTGGATTATCAATAAATTCCTTAAAGTATTAGAGCTCCTTCTTTTGTTTTATACAACTAGTTACTGTCTATTTTTTTAATTTTTAATTTAATTAATATGATCTATCAACACATTGCAAACGTCTTGGCGAGCAATTGGAATAATTCAAGAACAGGCAAAGCATTATCATAGAACTAATTGTAAGCACAAGCAAGCGAGGCTTCCTGTATACTAACGTAGAATTTAAATGATATTGATAGAAGGAATAGGAACGGAATATAATGTATTAGTTAAACAAACTTATAGTTAAGTATGTTTAAATTCAAGAATTGATCGGAAAATGTTAATCCCCAAATATACGTCTACAATATATATTACCATTATTCATATTAGTAAAGTTCAAGCAGGCAGGTTGTTGATGGTATTACATGTTAATAAAATTGGTATTTTATTCGAGAAAATTGAACCTGTGTGAAACACGATAATAAAAACTGCTATTAAAATTTAGTATCGGAGACTGAATTTGAATTAATTTTTCTCTCTTTATTTGAATTTAATTTAAATTAGACGCGTTACGTTTACACGGACATTAGATTTAAAAAATTAAGATTGAAAGGGAATAACTTATATAGTTCACACTCCTAATCCCCAAATATATAAGATGTCGAAAAGTATGGCTATACTTTTCAAAATGAATTATACGTAAACAAGCAAAGATTTCCACACTTGCATTTTTTAATGTTCCATAAATAAAAGATTAAAGCTTTTTTCTAATAAAGTTCAAACTAGATAATATAGTATCCCCGTTTTGCAACATTCTTGTTTCAAAATAGCTTCACCGCAAGAACAAGAGCAAACTATATCATGAATTATCAAATTTAAATCTACAACGGGTGTACTGCGAAAATTTCGGACTATAACTGAAGTCCATCTTTAAGATCAAGATTTTTCCAACAATAATTTATTTAAAGTTATTGTAAATGTGTGCATAACAGTTTCGATATTTGGGAACTGGTAGATCTTTTTATTTAAGTATCTTAAACACCGCAAGAATCTCATTAGGCATAGCAATCTGAATTGGCTTTTATCTTTCTTAAATTCTGAATTATCTATAAGGTACTATACGAACTGTTTGATAATAGAAGAAATATTGCAAATAAAAGATAAATATAATTTATTACTACTGGTAAGCTGCTGTTATTGATATTTTCTTTTTGGTAACATTTTTAAGGATCCGCATTGTCTTTCTGAAGAGATTAATAATTTTCTATTCCTTATAAATATGCATTGACCATTAGCAGTCAGAGCTAGAAAGCTTTAAACAAATATATAACATCGGTTAAATAAACGGTGTACAAATAGTGACCCATGGACCATATTCAGCTCACAAAGATTTTTTCCCCGTCCAGTCAAGACAGTCAGAAAAACCAAATAGATACAAAATTGTTCTCCGTATTTAGGCAAACACTGCTTGTTGTATTTATTTGTGGTATAAAGTTTTTCTTGCGTGAAAATCAACAAGACTAAATGCAGAAGCAAGTTGGCTTATATTAACTTGTAAGCTATAAAAATAATTTCAACAAGCAATCTTACTCCTGATTAAAAACCAAAATTGTAAAAAAAAAAATTTTTTTTAAATGTTATAAGGCGCATTTGTCTCATTAAAATGATTCGAAAAGAAAATGTACTTGAAACTATAGATTATAAGCGGAAATATAATAAATAAATTAAATTAAATTGTCACTATTTTATACTTATTGATTTTTGTGGTACAGGTTCTACCATTTCTGAGATGAATACAATCATTTAAATTAAGTATGGCCCTCCTTTATCCTGCACTACCACATCGTGCCTTTCGAGGTAAGACACAATTGTCCATCCTGAGTTAAATAATACTAGGAAATTGTTGACGAAAAAAATATATTGTATTCATATTTAGAGTCATATTGTGTGTGCAGCATAAAGTATGAATCTTTTTGAAACATGTTATTATTTAGAAAATATTCATTAAATGATTTTCGCTAAATACCATTGAAGACGTAATTCGATCGTAAACCATCTTTTTACCAAATCCTCACTGCCACGCCACATAAACATTCCCAGTTTCATACCGAATTTAATATTGGAAAACCGTGAAAAGGAGAAAAAAGTCCTTCCCTCTTCGATTGAATTCCCCCCAAAATTCCATGAATGCATTTGAAGCTGCTTAACTTAAGCTCAATGGACGTATCTCGGATATTCTTAGGATCATGAGCAGTCGTCCACATCTCGAAAGAACCGAGATCTGTCAAAGGAAGGAAAAGGGATAAAGTAGGAAGTATGTAATAGAAACATTGAAAGAAAAAAAGTGGCAACGAAGGACATTTTGAGCTAAAAGAACTTTTGGCTATAGAGTTCGAATCGAAAGGGTGTGGAAGCTTGACGAATTCGCAAACATCTCCCCTGAATGATATAAAAAGGAAATAGTCGATAAATAAATTTGTTTTTATATCCAACAGATTTTATGTTTGGGACTCCTTGCTGAAATGAATGATAGCTTTGATGAGTTAATTTTCGTTTTGAAATTAATAAAAACATTTTGCGGCTGAATATAATGAGAACTCAATTATTTTGTTTGCATACTGTAAAGCTTCTAAAGTTTTTCAAGTGTTGCGGTTCACCCAGAGAGGCGTAGATGCAGCCATTCTGTATTAAACTTGTATGTTTTCTTTACTTGTTTTGGGCATCACGTCCTTCTTTTGAAAAATGTCAGATTACAACTAAACCTTGGACATAATCAATGCAGCAAGCAGATAACGTATATGAAGCGATGGATTCGAAACCGCCGTTTGTACTTACCGAGTCTCGTGCCAACGCGGGACATGACATAGATCCAATCCAGTAAAAGCGCGGGTTGTGGGATGATTTCTCAATAACCAATCCCATGCTGTCACGGGAAGAGCTGATCATCAACATTGATTCTCCTCTTCAGTCTGAGTGTGAGGAAATATTCATCAAACGTCATTTTATTATTTATTCATTTATTATGAGCATTCATATTTCATTCCCCAACAGCATCATTGAACGTGTCAAGCGCCATCATAGGCTTCCAATGAAGGTACTTGTGTCGTCTGCATATTTATCGAATCATTTGTTTAAGTAAGCACAGTTGCATCCAATGTGAAAAGCTGATTCTCCAGTACAGTAGCGTCGCTGTCGGCATATTTGATTGTATTAAAGATTTTATATGTGAATTTTTAAATGAAATTAGCAGTGAATTTCTCCCAGACCCATGCGTGCGTATACTCTCGGAACGTGCGGGCCTGGGGAAACGTTTATTTCTCCTTTCGCCGTCCTGAAGGGGTTAATGCCCGTCTTTGTTGTAAATGATGCACACTGTCATTATCGGATATTAAGCTAAAATAATACCTTGCAGCAGTGTTATACATAATGAAAATTCAGAGGATCTTAGAATTTTAGTTACAAATGTTACTCAAGAGCTTTTATCACAAAGCAAATGAAATTTTTCGCAATTTATATTATGATGGTCCAATATGAAAAAAATATTTGTAATATAATTTAATACATGTATATTGTCTTTGGTTACAGCGGACAACTTCATAAAAACACAAAGATGTTTCTCAACTTATCGACTTTTCAAGTGCAAACGATGAAAGTATAGTAATTTTTGTATATATATGTATGTAATAATAACTTAAATTTTTTCATAAGGGATTTTAATTCATAATGGCTTGACCCCTCCAAAACTTCGAATGGTTTAATTTTTATTTTACCCGCCTAAAAGTAGCTAACAATAACCTTATCTCCACAAAATTAAAACGTCAGCGTTTTTAAGTCAGGATGATGCAATCTTGCATTATCTGTGTATACAGATCAATCTGAAAAGCCTTAACAGGAAATCATGTTTTTCTTATAGCTTCCGGTTGACCTTGGCTTAAATAGACCAGATTTCGGAAGAAAACAATAAATATATTTGTTAGAGTCTCGTTCCGCTGTTTACTCGTCAATAATGTATGGATGTTTAATGTTTAAAAGCTTCCTCATTATTTATATGACTGCAAATATTCATTCCACCAACAAGAAGTCATAATTGAAACGAAACCTTATAATTTATAATATTGTTTATATATGGCGTGTTATGAAGTTAATCTATTGTAGTATAAAATATAGTAACATAATAAATGTGTAATGCAGCTCTGTGGGGCACCCCCCCCCCCATTCTTTGATTAAGAAATTTTTTAATTTACTTAAATAAACAAACAAAATACATTCTGACATAATAAAAATAAAAAATGAACATTAACACTGATATAATGCACTTATAAATGTATCAGTACGGCACAATGTATTTTATAATTAATTTAGCAATACTAAGAGCAAGTTTAATAATTACCAGTGACCCCATGATCTTGTCATATACGAAATTATACACACAATTGAACATTTATCTTGATAATTTTTGCGGTTTATAATTAATTCCCTCACTGCCTATTAATAGTTACGCACTTCACTCCCCAATGCCACCCTTTTCCAATTAGGTGTACGTATAGGATGTATTGGGGAAGAGAAGAAAACGAATATAAATGAGCAAATTTTCTGAAATAAGAAAATCCTTCGCAAACACTGCCAACTGCCTTTTGTTGCATTACATTACCTTCCGAATAATTTTATGAATGTCAGTGCACAGGAAAGATCGTACTTCGGAAATACGTATATATACGTCCAGGGCAAATTACGCTTTGGCTGAGCGAGACCGTTTATTTACGCCTTTTATGACCGTTTCAATGTATAACATTATTGAATTCAAAACATTGTTATTGTATGGAAAAAAGCACGATGAAAATTATGATTGAATATTGGGTCACAAATATAAAAAATTTAAGAAGCACTGGTATAAGGTATTGTTATCATACATCCCATTGTATTTTAAGTTTTGTGAATAGCATTTAAAGTAATTTTACACACTGACGTTCTGGGACCATGTGTGTTCCTTCCCCGGATTCGAAAATCACTTCCAGATGAACACAACATTAGTGAATCATAATCTGTTCTAAATTCAAAACACCTGAGAAAGAGAAATGTTCTGAATAGTTTCAGATACATGTCGTGTCGGGAACATGTTGCTAGTAAATTTTGAGAGAAACTGCCTTTGATTTACAAGACCTATATACGACATGCATCCCATATTTCACTTATTCTAGGAAATGAGTGTAATGTGCTGTCTTAAATGGTTCGCTAACATTTTGTTTATTGAAAAATGACAATCTTCGAATATGTTTAAATTACAGTAATCTATTAGAAACTTATTCCCAATGCGCTGTAATTAGAATTTAAACTTATTGTTTTCTTTAATGCAAAGTTAGTGTTCCACATACAGCATTTCTTACTTATTCTTCACAAGCTTTATTGTCAGTATTATCCAAAACGATTATTTAAGTAATAAAAATATTATTGAGCAGTTATTTTATTTTTAATTAACATAAGACTTTTTTTTTTTTTGTCTGAGCATTATTACTTTTTCCCCTTAATATGTATCATTATTTTACTGAAATAAAATTTAAAAATAAATTATAAATATGATGATTTTTAAGATTAATATGGGATATATAACAACATAATCAAAGAAGAGTGTTTCCTTTATTTCTCAGGAAAGGTATTTTAAAAAATGTTGTACATTGTAAAAATGAATCAATCTAAAAGGAAAATTCATCTACTCCTCGCAATTTTTTTAAATATATTTTTCCTTTGTATATGAAAAAGGCGTAGTTATATAAATAAATTACAGGGACTTTTAGTAATCTCTTTTCAAAAATTAATTCGTACGCAATTCTTGAATTCTGTTTAAATATTTTGATACATTTAATGAAATATTCATAAAAATATTTACCTACGTGTAAGACATTAACAATATACTGTCGTCTTAATATTTAAAAAATTCTTATACATATATATATTTAGTCTTATAACAAATATAATTATCCTAGAGATGACGCTGTACTCTCCCCCACTAGATGGGTGACTACCATGGTTTTTCCCAAACGGATGAAGTTTAAAGTAGAGAAATTTTTTTACATATATTTTGATGAAAATTAATGTGATGTACATAAATACAAAAAGTTAACAGAAAAATTTGCCTTTATAAAATTTTTGATTTCTAGTGTGTTAGTCATCTAGTTGACATTCTCTTCGGAGGAAATAAATAATTACTTTTTAAAGTAAAAACAGAATTTCAATGATTTCCTCTTTTATGAATTAGATGATTTTTACGTCGCTTATGTGTACACTAAATATCTGATTTGTACTACTTAATTAATTGGTTATGATTATTGCCCATATCTGAGTCTAAGACGGTATTTCAATTTTTTTTTTAAATTGTGAATTTTTTAACCAGTTTATATTAATGTTTTAAAATATTATTGCATATTTTGCTATATTTTATGGAAATTTAAATTATTACATTGAAGCAAATATTGGTGTTAATCTTGTGCATATAAAAATGTATTTACATTATTCTTATTATTTGCTTCAACTTCTGTTGCTACATTTAGTCTGTAATTTAATAAAAAGGGTTTAACAATGTCAAGTAGGATATTTTCTAGGCCGGTAAATATTCATTTCATAAAATTGCATGTATTCATTTTAACAGTTTTAGGAGAATGGACGATATGAAACAAAACACAAAAAAGTCTCCCAAGAATTGTTCTGCTTTAAAAAATAACCGAGATACTATTTTTTTTAACTATTTTCTAAACTGAATGTGGTTTATCAAAACCCATAAACATCAATCATATGACACTCTGTTTTTCCAAATAATGAGTGGTGTCCAAGTTTCTCTTGCTTTCTTAGTTTTAGAATCGCAAATATTATCACTGTGCACCAGCTGAAAAGCACATACCTTATCTAAGACACAAGGTGTCATTAATTAATTAAATGGGATAAATCATTTGAAAGTCGCAAATTCTAATATAGGTACTTCTCAGAAAGTCTCTTAAAATATTTAATATAATTCTTAATTTTTAAATGATTGTTCCTTTCGTACACAAATAAATTATTTTTTAAAAAAAATATATATATAAATCCTAATAGTTTAAAATCCTTAATAAGATTTAATAAAATAAAGGAAACAACTATGATGAAGAATGATTTTCTGTATATTTACAGGTAAAGCTTAAAGTTTTAAAAAAATTGAGTAAAAAAAATTAAATGAAATCACAGGTATTTTGTGTTGGATATTGTGAGGGAAGTAGTGTTTTTCTTCACAAAAATAATTGATTATTTTGATAATTCATGCTATACCGCTTGTTTTGCAGCCTTTGGATCGCTGCCAAATCTTTTTTTATTTTTGTTTGCATGTGCATGAATGATACATATATTCATATGTCTGTTTTTCTTTTTTCATTTCCATACTTCATTTAACACATGGAAGCGTTGAAATGATGAATTGAGATACAGCCTTTTCTTCCTTTCTCTCCCCTACCCCCATTCTTCGTTCTCCCTTTTTCAGTTTGCTTTCTTGGGGCTCGATTGCAGTTGAATAGCTTTTTCGTCCCTAAGTAATTAAAAAAACGCTCATTTGGGCTTAGGTTACAAATTTTTCTCCCCAATTACAAAGCAAATAAAAAAAAAAAAACGTAGTTCAATTTTTTTCAATTTTTGTATGAGGTAGAAAAGCTAATATGTTATTTTTAAGTGTAATCCAGATTATGGATAAATATTTTTGAATATAATTGAATTTCCTCAGTTGTAAGGCTTCATATACTAATCTATACTCAGATAGGTATATTTGCTATTTGTTAAATTTGGTGTTTTATTTTATAGATTTAAAACATTAAAAGTAATCGGTTAGCAAAAATTCCAAAATAAAATCATTTTTTTATCGATCGCAGTAGTGTAAATGAAAATATTATAAATGTGTATCCATGGTTATTTTCTCAAGTTCAATATATTCTTCAGACATATGAAATGCTTGAACTATACTACTTAAAAATGTGCATAGTTACTCGAATCCATTTTCAAATTTATTTTTTTTCAAATCTTAAGACCAATTGTTATTTTTTTATTTATTTATTTATTTTGCTTTTACAGGGTATATGATCATGATTTCAACCGAAAGGAATTGTCTCGTAACATAAGAGTTCAGCTCAAAAATAGCCAATCAGTTCGAAACCTCATGTGACGACACAGTCACACGATAACACCAATCATATGTTTTCAGCTAATCAGTTCATGCGCTTCGTTGTTACCAACGTTTGATCTTTTCATAAACTTTCTCTTAAAACACACACATTTGTCTACAACAATAATGAGTATAGGTAGACAAAATGCATTTTATTTAAAAAATACATGCATAAAATAAGATTTTTTAAATTTTAAATTATTTTAAGGAAATTTATTTTTTTATCGCATTTGAACATTTAAATTTGAAATTTTATCCAAGTTTTACAAATAGAACAACAAATTGTATGGAATTTTATGGAGAACACGTGTTTGTCTGTTTGCCTTTATTATGTGACCGTCGTAAATTAGCTCATTAAAATTATCATTTTAAGCAACTGAATGTTTAGTAGAAATACATATATCATGTTATCTTTTGTCCATGCACATGAATCTTCTTCGAAGAAAAAAAACCTGTAAATGTCAGGCGATACAGAAAGAACTGATGCGGTAAGAAATCAGTACGATACTATCAGGGCAGAAAAAATTGGAGCCGAAAGTCATTTGAGGAAGAATGGATCTTCCATACAGACTCCCGATTCACACTGTCAGTGTGTGAATTTGACAAATTGCCACGCTTTGCAAAATGGGTCTTAGAAAGAGATGATGTGAAAAGAGGAAAGAAACGTTGAAAAGGTGTCCCGGAGAAGAGATTTTTGTTATTATATTGCTATCGAATTACTTTGTAAAATAATAGTTTTTTGAAAAAGGGAAGAACCATCTTTCGTAATCGAATGTAATTTTGCCTTAAAAATATTATTCAGTCCCAAAAGTCATAAAGGAAATTTTGATGGATTAACACAGGAATCGGCAAACTACTATTAAGTTGCAGGTAGATTCGAAAACAAAAGTAAATCATTAATTTTTATTTTCGCCATCATTGAAAATTTTTATTTCATGCTATATTTTTACATATATTTAAAAACCTATACACGTTTGAATTTATATCGCAAATAAAATAATTTGCCGTAAACAAAAGTTTATTATTTATTTTTTTAAAAAATTGCAAAAATATGAACTTTCTATAAATGCGTTTAAAATTATTAAATTACTCTTAGTTTTCATACATAAATTTCAAAATTTAAGAAAAAAACGGAAACATACAGAATTCCATTTTAATTTAAAGTATATTGTTATTGAATTGTTTTAAAAATATAATACTTTGTAAATTTTCTTTGTATTTTGTAATAAGTTATGCCCGCTTCCCCAGAATTTTTCATTATTTTTTTTTTGTCCACTCCGAAGAAAAATTCCTTATCAATGATTTGAATGATAATTCGTTATTAGAGTGGATTTCAATTGCTTACATGTGATTTTCTTTGTATGCCTCTTTTTAAAAGACCCGAGCCAATTAGTCAAAACACCTTCATTCGTTAAGAGAAATATTCATTAAATGACAATTAATTTATTAATCATCCATGCTTTCATGAATCGGTTCATGTTAATATTTCAGCTGGATTCTCTAATTCCAATAAATTTATTAATCAAAGCAAATATATAAATTCTATGTAGCCTTTATCAATTCGGTAATGCTTTGTCTCCTGAAATCAATTTTGAATTCTTCATTATCTGCATATGTACTCCCAGTACATATAAAAATAGCAATTCTCACTTGAAATATTTTATTTACTTAAAAGGTTTTGATATTGTCAAAATTTATTAAAATTTTCTAGTAAAGCTGTTCATAATAATAAAAAAAATATCGATGATATTTATTAAATACTTTACAACTACAGCGTAAAACTTAGGTATATCACTCGTATTTCAGCACAGGTTTGATTTTTGTTATCTTTCTTTGCTGTTGAACCCTTTGTTAGGAATAAAACTGTCTAGTAATTTGTGAATGTAAAGTTTTTAATTCTTATGATTTCCAATCTATCATCACATTCACAATTCGAAGATTCATTTAAAAACATTTGATTGCCAATTTAAAATCAATCTTTCTTGCGTCTGCGCATAATCGGTATGAATTAAAGTTTCAAATTCCTTTATACAACACAATAAAACACGAGTTTCGAAAAATGAAAATACTTATTCCGAATAATATCAACCAATAGCTATATCAAATGAAATAACGTTTCATATTTCTTTCATATCTAACAAATGAATATCATGGCCATGCATATTGAAAAAAATTCTACAAATGCTACAATGCGCAAATAACCACACGTGAAAAATAAGGAAATATAGTTAAAATTTTTAAATATTTCACTCAAACAAGATCTGCCAAGTGATTAATGTATATCTGTTGCTGTATTAATGTCTGTGGTGTCATAATTCGATTGTTAGCCTAAGTATAAAGAACACACAAATACTTGTGAAGTAAGCAGTCCTAGTATTCATCAGTAAATTGATTTTTATGAAGATATACTAATTTATGAGGATGTATTTGATCAGTTCCAATGCAATTCTTTAATACGAATAAATTAATTACCAATTGTGATGAACAAATTATTCATTATGTAGTGTTTGAAATTTATTTTTCTGGATATTATAACATTAAAGCTAACGGTAAAACTTAATAATGTCTCATACATTAATTCTACATAAATTTCTTTGAAAAATATATTTTTCTTGTACAATCCCGTCAATCTAGATAATTTGAGAAATGCATTTTGTCATTATTATTTTTTTAAAACTTTTGAAACATCTATTTTATCAACTTAATTTTCTTTTATTATTTAAAATTTTGTAATGATGGACTATTCCTACTTCCCTCTAACTTCCCTTGTCTACTCTCAGACCCAGCTAGATGTGTGGGAGGAACTAATTGATCACATGAAATGCGTCACTAAACTCGTTTATTTGTCACAGTATTCAAAACAGACTCAATAATAATCAAGATAGTTTCGATCAATAACTAGAGCACGAAGAGGAGACTATTCAGCCTTGGGATAATACTTACGGACATTCAACTAATTTCTACGATAACTTATACAAGCTCGTTTTTAACTCGGACGCGCACTAACAATTTACCTCTAACTTCTATTTAAATAATGAACAGAATAGCTGAACTCTACTTCAAAAATCCTATAGATGGGCCCTAGAACACTAATAGTTGGCTTCTTCACCTCACCTCCGAGCGCTCCTCACTATAGTAATCTTCAATTCTCACTTTAATAATCTTAGATTCTCACTTCACTAACTCTCAAAACTCACGAATACAAAGTTTGTATAATAAACTTAATTTGCATAATCACGTTTTCTTACCTTTGGTTAAAGTTGGTTGAAATAATTATTCCCCTTAAAGAATCCAAAAGAAGTTAGTTAGAGCAGCGTATAGATCCGTCACAATTTGAATAATGATTTATTCATAAAATATTTTGTTTTGTAAGATTTTTATGAAGAATCGGATGTTTTTCATGTTATTTTCAGTTTTCATGCGTGGCAAAACTAAGGAACTTGAATTTCTATACATAAAACGCTAAACCAAGATGTCTCCTTAAATACAATATTAATTTTATGTGGAAAGAAGATTGGATAGTATTTGATACACTGAAAGTTAAAATCAGTGATCGATGACTTCCCCGTTGGTGATGCATACTTACTGATGCGGCGCTGACTAATTGTTCTTTAAGTTTTTGCTGAATTTAACTAACATCTTAAAAATTACCCAGGTTCTCTTATTTAACTTAGACCGCATCAACATAGTGGCTAGTACTTTAAATGAATTATTGAGACAACGCAAAACTAATGAAATTACTCGGATTAAAATTAAATTAGTTTATTACAACTAGAATACATTACGAAATTTAGCATTTAGATTAAGCACTATTAAAATCGAACTATGAACACTATTAAAGAACTATGAACAAATATTAAGAATTTCTCTTATCTGAAACGGGAGAGACAAGATGATGGGAGGCATGGCATTTCCGCCGGACAAGGCGACCTAAATTTCCTAAAAAGAAGAGTTTACTATGACATGGAATAATCTAGTCTCTCAAAATTGTCACTCGACGCCGCTTTTAAGGGAGGGCAAATCCCACCATTTTTGCCTACGTGCACTCTTTGTCCAGCCGCGCCATTGGTCAATTACCAAGCGCAAAGTTACAAAAGTTGCAGTTTTGAAATTAAATTTATGAGTCCGTTCACCCTGCATACCCATTGACAAACCCAGGACGCCCGGTGCCGGTCCCTCAGCTAGGAATTCCGACAACATCCTGTAAACAAGGGGGATATACAAATTAAATTACTGATTATTTGGGGGCCAACTCCATTGCCGGCCAGCCGCTCATCATTACATACATCGATATAAGGAATAATATGCATCTCACAGTGACAAAGTGCCGTAATGAATAATGCCACAGGTTGTCTTCAATTTATCGTTGATCTATTAATGTTAACAACCACAGAATTCCTAGAGGTTACCTGAAATTGATACATTGACATTCCATTTCAGTGCACAGAAATTTATTGTTGTATGGCTTCGCAAAACAGAAGCTGATTGACACTGATCTGGAACTTTTATACATGTATCCGATAATGGTGTGCTGCAGGATCTCAAAGCTAGAAACTTCCGTAAACATTCTGCTGTGCCAGTTTGATGACATCCACGATTATTGGTTACGAAATCACTCTAAATGATTCAGCCATTGTTTTCGAATTAGGAGCAGACATTTTAAAGGTCACATTAAATGACGAGATGCTGAAAGAGTGTTTTATGCTGAAAGGTATCATGGATAATACTGATATGGAATAGCAGATAATAATGCCTTTCGGGTAGTTCGAACTTGTTTTCACAATCATCAGATCTTGTGTCGAATTTATGAGTTTTGATTTTATAGAGTTTCCATGCCACATGCATGTTCTTTATGTACCATTGCGTAACACTCCGATAGGATGCAAAAAGTGGCTGTAAGGAATTAAGAACCTAAACGAAATGTTCTTAGCGAATGAAACGAATGAGTGTGCAGTATCCATAGAAATTGATCAGTTCATATTACTCAACGAAGACACAATTTTGAAAATAGTAATATTTAATAAGACTGAACTTGCCGTCAAGCGGCCTACATTCTACAAAACAAGTTACACACTAACAGTATTTACATTTTAGATACTGAGGTGCGCACAGCAGCGCCCTCGAGTGGCCAATATTTCGGCACAGTGGCCTTTTGCTCGGTATGAGCAGACATTTTCGCTCATCTTGACTATATGGACACAATTAAAGTTGTGCAATAAGCTAAAAGGTGTTCAATTGTATTGTAAGTACATTGTTGATTGTGTCTCTCGGAATTAAAATGCTGTCAAGAATAGATAAGTAGTCCATTATTCTTACCTATTTTTCCAGCATGTGTATAAAACAGGTGATCATTGATAGAAAACGATCAGAAGAAATGAGAGCTGTAACCAAATTTAACGTAAATTCTCCTTGAAAAGTTAGTTACTTGTTTGCTGGATATAAAAAATAGTTATGTGCGAAATTTTTATATACTCTGAATATTGTGCAAAAACGCTTTTTTTTCATATGGTTAATCTTTATTTTTACGTTTTATTGTAAAAAAAGAATTGTTAACATATTTAAAGATTATACACTTGAATAGAATTCTTGTTGTATATGAAAATAAAAAAAATCAGACTTTTTTAGATTATTAAACTGTTTAAAATTATTCCACTCTTTATCATAATGAAAAAGTAAATAATCCATAGCCTAATTTAGCTTAGAATTAATCTGTAAAATAATGAATAATTTTAAAATGTAACTAGTTTTAGTCAAAAAAGTGGAATAATAAATTGTGTGACTAATTTCAATGCACTTGTTGTCCTCCAAAAAGCGTTAGTACATTTCTATTACAAAATGTACAAAAATTGCAGAAAAAGAAAAATGCCCTTACATACTTTATAAAATTAATAAAAAAACACTAATATTTTTAATTAAAAATGTTTAAAAAATATTATTTTTATTCAAAAATTATTTTACAAACAGTACTTTATTTAAATGAGTACTAAAACATTCCAATTGCGAATTTGCGTAACATTTAACTAACTTTTATTTTTTGTACTAGCTTTTACCCACAACTCCGCTCGCATTGATGTCTTAAAATAACTGTCAAAGTCGTAATCATTATCATCAGAAAGTAATATATAACATGATAATTTTTTTATTGCTTGACTTGTGTGTGTGTGCGTGTAAACCAATAAAAATTAAAAATTCTGAAATTGAGCTTAGTTTTAAAAAACTGAAAAAGTTATTTATTATAATATTTAACAACAAATATTCAATAACTTAAACTATTAATATTTTTAAAAATCGAAAGTATCTACGTTTAATATATAAGTCATCTTTAAATGAACACAAAACAGAATATTATTCTACCATATTATATGTTCTTTCCTCAGTTGCAACTATGTGAAGATTTGGGCATTGGACACACAGATCAGGCTACATATATTTGGCCATGGAAAAAACATCGCTCTTCCAAATGCACCCCTGCTACCTGAAATGTTAGATTTGTTAATAGCAACAGTAAAACTGGAAATTGAACTTGTTTGAATTGAAACGGTAGATCAGTGGGGATACTTGGAATTCGAGGTATGATAACACTATCCCTTTTCATGACATATGTTCAAATATTGGCATCAAGTATATTCTGTATCAATTTTGTGATACAAAGCCTCGTTCCTTTACATTACATAGTCGAGGAGCATCGAGATTTTGCATAACTCGTACATTTAGTTTTAATTGAAGTTTATGTGAGGGGACACCTGGAAGTTCAAATGAATTTAAGAACCCCGTGGGATATGAAGTACTTTGTTCTTTATCCATGATTGTATTCATTGATAAATATTTCTTCAATTCTCCCCCTCCCCTGCACGTCGTTTAAATTTTCAATGTTGATTTTATGGACAATGCCATTGTTAGGCGCCAATATTGATCTTGCGCGCTATCACTGATCCCAATTTAAATTTTGTTGCAAGCCCGGGTAAATTTGAGCAATAAAATTTACATCATTTTCTTCTACTTTACAAAATTCTCTGAAAGTAAAATATAACCTCCAGCATTTGCGCCCAAGCAACCATAACCGATTTTCAATTGCGTCTCTGCATAATGTTCCGAATATACGTCATTATGAAGATGCACTCTCATATTCATTTTCAGACTGAATTTTTCTACTTTTCCCCATAAGCTTGAATTCACCTCCCAATATTTAATAAAGTACCATTCCTCCTATAATATCTGTACTATCTCGTAAATCCTGAAGAGTCGGATTTAACGTTTTTATAGCTTTCTTGTGAGACATCGTATTTTCATCATACACTAAAAGCTTACATTGTGGAAGCATCCTGCCTTGAGAGCTATTTTTTCTGAAATTTCAGATGTGTGAATCTTCAAATGCAAGATTAAGCGATAATTTAGAAACGGAATGTGCAGTACGACCGTTGGTCAGTAAAGTTGCGGCTATACCAGAAGAAGCCATAACAACTGCTGTCTTCTGGGCTTTTCTGATGGTCATTAATAATAAGTTTAGCAAAAACGTTTTTCCGGTTCCTCCAGGGGCGTTGAGAAAAAAGAGTTCACCACTGCCGGATTCTATTTTGCGTAACACTTGTTGGAAAAAGTTACTTTGTTCTGGAGTTAATTGAGAGATTATTTATGTTACTTGATGTTGCAATGCTATAAAATCGTAGTTTAATTCTCAAGTAATTTCATTATCGAAGCCATTTCCGTCAACACGTCTAGGGCTAATCAATCCAAAATCGTGTAGCTTCTTCCTAACCATTTTGAAAACCTTTATTGCGTTTCGTTGCAGATGTGTTCATTGAAAGACATATTTGGTTGCTTTTCGTCGCAAAATATCTTCCGCCATGTAGCCTTTGTACTTGTTCCAAAAAAAGTGAGGATTAGAAAGACCGAAGATGAAATAAGTACTGCGTAAAACTCCCTAATTTTATTCGGCGAGTGACATTGTATGGATGCCTCCATAGTATATATCTTCAAATTAATACCTCCATGTAAAATATCTAGGTTCAGTATAAGTGAAAACTTTTCTGTAAAATATGAATATTGTATAATTAGGTTAAAAAAATTCAAAGTAAGATATAATTTTAAAATTAATCGAACTAATCTAAACTACTAAGGTAATCAAAACTTTGTATGAAACTGTCAATTAATATTACCATAGAATTTTCAATATCACGCGCGCGCAATTCGCTAAAGTTTTATTTCGTTTCTCCCTCTTTAAAAAGTGGGAGAACATTTGCATTAAAATATATGGGATTGTCGGAATAGAGAACTTCTTAGCCAACTTGGCGATATTTCTCAAAGTTTGAGTTTGACATTTAACAAACGTAACGTAATAAACGTTAGAGGTTTAATAAAAAACCATTTAAAAAATTGGTTTTTGTAAAGATGCTAATTTACACTATGTTTCAGTTATTTGTTACAAATGTGAAAATTTTTTATTAACATTTCCATTATTGACCAAAGGCATAATTTTGTGCCAACTTGGCGGAGAGTAAGCAACATCAACGTTTTACCCGCATAGTTTCCGTTTCCCGTAGGGATATGGAGATAAAATATATCTTATGTTACTCGCTGATAATGTAGCTTTCCACTGGTGAAAGAATTTTTAAAATCTGACAAGAAGTTCCCGAGATTAGTTGGAACAAACAGGCAGACCGACCGACCGACAGACAGACAAAAATTTTAAAAATTGATTTTTTAATACAAGTACCGTATATACCTTTAAATGCATTTAGTAAAAAGCTGCTAATTTGAAATTACAAACATACACTTCAATTTTATTTATTTGTATAGGTTGAAACGACTGTAAAAATAAAGAATTACATAGCAGTCATTTCACATGAAAAACCCATAATTTATAACGTTGCTGTTTTCTTCATTCACTTTGATCAGTTCTAAAACTCAATTTAACTTTGGGTCATACATTTTCAGAATTTGGATTCCACAGGAATTGTCTCAAACCTAATTGAATGCACTCATAATCTACTGAATCTACAGAAATTTCTGCGGGCATACGGATTTCAAGAAATCCTCATTTCCGTATGTGGCAAAAGTCTATGTGAGGAACGACGAAATTGATTTTTCATGCTGCATGGCTATTGGTAATGATTCAAGGAAGGAGTTATATAGCTTTATTTCCTCACTCATTGATATTTTCTGTATAATTTATACCATGCTCTTTTTTTCCCCGCTAACCATAGCAAAACTCGAATATAGATCGTAAAAAATTAATCACATCCATATAATCGTATTGCTTCTGTTTTTCTAACTAAAACATTAAATATGTTATTTGTAATACATTGGGTTAACTTCCTCCTCTTTCTATTCGGCGAGAAGTATAACAATTTTGCATTATTCTTAATGTAGTGTTTCCTACCCTCACCAGGAGGCGTACTGTGTCCCTCTACCGTAAGAATGTGTTCTTTATTTTTGAAATAGATAGCTTCTCGGCACCGGCGCATTAGAGAATAGAGAAACAATAGAGAAATTGCCACAATAGAGAAATTGCCCGCGTGGGTCATTACAATTTGCGTTTAATATTTCTTTTTATATGTATACTGTAAATAAAAGGGCTGTGGTCAAAGAAGACGTCTGTTGGATGAAACCTCAACAACATCATACACTACACAACAACGCATCACAACTTTAGATTATGCTAGCGAAATTGATAGCCATCAGGACTACCTAAATTAAATTTCTTCAAGTCTGAGACAATGGCAGAGCTCCATTTAGTGGTCTATGATATGTGATCTTTGGCCAATCCAAACTTCTTGCTCTGCGTGCATTTGACCACTTCGATAGATGTTTTCTTTCTTTTTTTTTCCTTTTTTTTTATTTGGGAAGCTTTGGACCTTTTTTATGCTGCAGCACATATATTGGGACATATATTTCCTGCGAAACCGCGAACTCAACTGTTAACTGTGACTGTCACAAAATAAAAAAAAATCTGTGTTTACCTTCTCCTATCGAGAATGTAAAATCGTACGCCTGGAGCAACCACTCCCCATATTTCCTGTGTGTGTAGTAAATAATTGCAACTTTTATTAACTTTCTATGCTTTCATTTTAATCGTAATATGTAAATTTTAAATGACTATTATTTTTTTTTTAGTTATAACAAAGACTTATCCATAATTACGAAATTACGTTTATGCTTATAAATTGTATTCAAGAATATACGTGTGCTCGGACCCGGTTGAACTGGAATCTAGCTGTGAAGAAAAGGAGAGCTCTTACTTTAATTATTTGTTGGATAACAGCTTGGTAGCTATATATAAATATTTAATAACATAGTTTGGTTGGAGAAATGTAATAGTCTTGCTTGTGTTTTGACTTTTGAAATGACTAACACTTTTTAAGATCCACGAACAATATTTCCTTTCGACATGATGAACCAATTATTTAAACTGTTTAAACTTTTTTGTATCTATGATTTTTTGAATTTTATAAATTTTAATACTCTCCTTGCGATTAACTTAATGCCAAGGATAATCTCTCGTACACTTCTACCCTCATTTTTATAAGATAAAGCTTGGTTTTTTTTTTAAGATCATTCATGCGTATTCATCCAGCCGTTCTACAATGGGAAACGTTATAATGCCCAAAACACGACACCTAAACATATTACAAAAGAAAATTATTCAGTTACCCCATCTTAACTTACATTGAGGTTTGTGGGTGTGCACCGAATTTTTACAAGCATCCTTCAACATTTTTACAGCCTACGAATAATTATATATCACATTCTCGTGGAAAGGAAAGTGATATTAATTAGTCTTTTTTATATTAATCACAGGAAACTACTCTATTAGAAGATGTATTAATTATTTTAGAATTCAGTTAAACTTTAGATTTACCAGAATTCAAGTATTTGACTACTTGTTTGTACAGAATATATTCAAAAGTGCATTTTTACTTAAACTGTATGAAGAGGCTCGTAATCTATGAAATCAAATGAAAAACATTAGTTAAACTGAATAGTTTCATTAATTGTATTCAATCCTCTTATAATTCAATAGACACATATTATGAAACACGAGCTCACTTTTACCATCCATTGAAAAAAAAAGGTACTTACCAGTTTTTGGGATATTGGGTTGGCGACTGGTTTTTTGAGTTGTCACCATAGTGAACATTGATGATATCAATGGCGTAACCCACCCCCCTGCAACTCCAGATCGCGGGGGGGAGGGGGCATGGTTAGAGGGAGGCCTAAAGCCTGACTGCTACCATGTTCTTATCCTTTGTAAAATTCAACTTGGGGTCCTAAATCCTGAGTTTTTAGGGGGAGAAGCCCAAATGTTCTCCGTTACACCACTGGATGCATTCACTTCAAATTTAATGACAGAGAAAAATGTGGAGACTTTTCCCAAGTTGGTGTGTTTGGCCATATGAATCCAAAACCACGAAATAAAACTTGAAGTTTGTATTTCCTTAAAAAATAATTATTAAGATTAAAATATAATCTCTCTTTTATTAAAACTGAAAAGCACAAATGACTATATTTTAGAAGGGTTGAATAAAATCGTATCAAAGTGCACAAATGACTATATTTTAGAAGGGTTGAATAAAATCGTATTAGAGCGATCAAAAAAAGATTATGCCTTTAAAAAAAGGATAATATTCATATTCTCAAAATAAAGGAAAAATACTTATGATAAACTCGATATCAGAATCGAATATAAGACGGATTGTGCAATAAATACCTTCATACATAACCGATCAGATTGATAACTCTTTTTTTTTCATTCTTTTCTTGCTATTGGACAGTTGCCAATTTCTTTAGCTTGAATGATGTGCATTCGTTGGGATCTCTCACTTTTCCTTCCCATTCAAAGGCTCCATTTAACACACGGGAGTATAGCAAATTATGACAAATTGCTTTATTTTCTCCTTCAAAAAAAAAAAAAAATTTATCGGCGTTATTTTTTTGTAACATTTTTATATGGTGAGTATTACGAGAAATATTTCGCGAGGATGATTGATGAAGTTTCATAATTTTACTCGCAATTTACCCTTTCTTTTAGATTAATAAACAACTGAAAGAAATGCTAAAAAATATTTTTTTTAGATAGTGGAGCCATTCAGTAATTTAATGAGATTGAAAATTCACTTATTTACAAAGTTTGGCATACTAATTATTTTTTTAATAAATGAAGATATTTTTGAAGTGATGAAATTAGGGAAAATATAAACGTTTCTCCTAAACTGTTCGAAGATTTGAATGACCCTTAAATTCTAAGCAAATTAACGTTATACGTAAAAAAACATTTGATTCCCGTATAACTTTATAAACAGTTAGAATTTCAACAATCATTGAATTCTTTGTTCTAATATAAACAATCCTTAGTTATTGAAACCTTTTCATTTTATTAATGTAATATTAATACTAATATACCAAATAAGACAAAAAAATCGTAATTGGATATCAATGAATTTTTTTAAAAGAAAGCGTGTATTTTCTTTATCTGTTAGTTTTATATTTACTATTCAATCAAAATAACTATTAATTTTTTTGTTAATAAATGCATTTTCGAGCAATTTAAAAATATTTATAAATAATAATAAGTATAACTAAAGTAATATAATTAAGTGTTAAACTATAACTTGTGAAATAAGACTAGCAAAAAATAAATTATTGACGTAAATTAATCCAAATCAAATACATTTAATAATTTTACTTGCATGTTACCTCAAAATATAGAGATGCAGAGTTATAATTTTATTAAAATTACTTTAAAGAAAAGCATAATTCAATACACCCAATACTAAAACTATGAAAGATTCATTTTTTTTTTATTTCTCAAAGCATAATTTGAATTTGAGTAATGTAACACACGCTGTGACCAATGAATTAGAAACCCAAGATAAATATTTTATTGGAACATCTTTCGAACGGATAACTGCTCTGATGTGCTTGGGCGTCACATCTACATGCTTCTATAGTGAATTTACGTTCAATGAATACCATGCATTGGCTAGAAAGTATTTTAGATCTTGTAAATTAGAAGGTAGCAACGAGGTCACTCCTAAATGCTGCCACCATGAAATGACTCTCACATTTGGGGATTTGGCGTGTCTGCAAAGGCTAAATTGCAGCCCCATTGAGGACAAAAAATTAGACTGAAGAGGATAAGGTGCTATAGGATGTTTCTTTCCCTCATTTCCTACGTATTTTCTTGGGGGGTTAAGATCCGGGCTATGCAGTTGCCAGGGAAAGTGTAGGAAGTAAGAATGTTGTTCAACGAACCAATTTTATACATTTCTAGCACGATCTATAGTTGCATTATCGTAAATGAAATATCCATCAACCTCAGAATAAAAATGCAATATTGTGGGGTCCACTTGATCTGCTAGAATATTTAGGAATCTCAAGGCTGGTTTGTTTATCATCGAAAAATACCAGGGCATCCAGCAGAACAAGTCACCCATACCATGATTCTCACACCAGAAATTTGAACAAAGTGAGTAAGGCAATATGGATTAATCAAATAGTGGGGTTCTCGCCGTCAGTGCAAAATAAGGTGCAGCGTGGTTCATCGACCACATTGCCTTTTTCCGATCTTTCAGATGTTCAGCGTATTTCCTGACATCCCTGCAAACAAATGTTTGCATTTCTAGCAAAAATAAGTCTCAGACACCCAACCATGCATTCCTATCCTCAGCAATTCTCTGTGTATGAGTCGAGCTAAAAACTGTTGGAAACAGCCTTGAGTGACGATGAGCGTCAGTTCAAGCACAGTAGACTTCCTGTTCCACCGGACAATTCATCGGAGATGACGCCTATCAGGAAGGGAAGTGTAGGTTCTGATTCCAACAATTTAAAACTTTTGATGTGGTTGCTTCTGTGTGTGTGAACCTACTTAGATTTGCTGTCGTTGACAGCGCTGTCTCTGCTGTTGCAGACAGCGCTGGTCTCCCTCTTAGAAAAATTGTGCTCGAACCACAGTTAAGACTTCTAGAGAAATATTGGGGGCTCTGATTCAACATTTGAAAGCCGTTCATATGGTTGCCTTTGAGACTGCCCACTGATATTTGCTGTTTTTGAAATCTAGGCTACTGCTAAAACGGCACTAAAAATAAGCCCTGCTTCAAGCGATGAAATATCCTTCGTTTTTACCATTTTACTTCATTTATCGTGAAAAGCACTCTTACACTCTACTTATATTAACATTCTAATCACGTGTATCTCAAGTCATGAAAAAAAAATTGCGTACTTCATACCTAGCTCGTATACAAATTCAAATCTCAAATGTTCATAATTCATTGGCCAATAAGTGTTTTTCTTACAAATATTTAACAATGCAACATGCATGCATGGGCATTAAATAAAGAATAATTAGAATTAATCTATAAAAATCACATTATAGTGTAAATCCCTAAATTTACCGATATTACTGGCTTTAAACTATTTAATAAGATACAAGTTGAAGCTAAAATTAATTTTATTCGGTCTACAGATAAGCTTTTCTCTTTCTCTCTCTCTCCTTTCAGATTTTTAAGAATGTGAAGCATTCGCCAATCAACATAAAGTTGATATTGCAAAGTATATATTTAATAATACTGTAAATAATCCTAAATTATATATTTACTCAAAATTCCCTTTCTTTCTTTGACACATTTTTTGAATGAGGTAAAAATGCTAATAATTATAAATATGCATATTTCTAATTAAGTATGCATTTCAGCATTCCTTGGAGTTAGAACATAGAATACGAAATGTATGTTTTAAAAAAATCGTTATTACATATTTCATCCTGAAGGAATAAAATTCACACTTTTTCAATAAATAACAGTCAGCAACATATACATTTAATTTTAAATAAAATGGATCGCTAACCATTAAAATAGATTGGGATATATAACATGGAATGATCAATGACTTTTTCTGCAAGATATGGAATTATTTCTATACAAATCATAAAATAAATTTTCCAATGTGTGTAACTCGCCCTAGATAAACTATAATGCAAGAAAAGGCAAAACAAAAAACCCTATTAAATAGGCTCATTTACTTCCTTTGATTCATTCAGTCATGCACTCAAAATCTCTGAATTGTTATTTCTTAGAAAAAAATTGCGTTTGACAAAGATAAAAAAAAGTCTGCAAAAAGAAGTATTATTATTATTATTTGCTTTTCAAAGAAATTTCCAAAATAGGAATTTTAAAAAGAAAAACACCTAGAGTCAGTATTCACATCACCAATATAGTTTCCAGTGAATATGCATATCTGAAATTGATTTCCAGATATTTTTCTCCTAGTGTTTTCTGTAAGGTTATCAGAAACTTTAAACAAAAACGATACGTGGAGGTATATATATATTATTTTGGAATATATGAATTACAAAAGTATTTTTCAAAAGTATCTAATTCCCCCCCCCCCTTTTATCTTAATGCTAAAAGGACAATGGGAATTTTTGGGAAACTAGACATAAAACGTTACATATTTTCCCTCTTCTGTACTTTTCTTAGTGCTTTGATATTTTTTATAAACATTTCAACAAAACTTTTACTCTTTCAGAACTTGTTTTAGCAATCTTTTGAAAACCCACAAAAACAGAGGGGTTTTTTTTTTAAAAAAAATTTTGACCACATAAATGTTTTTAAATCTGGTTTTATTTATGCAGGATTTTGTAGAATTTGAACGACACATTCAGGTGAGTAACATTAGAGCAACAAATAATCATAGAAAATGGAATCGTAATCCACCTTTATTCACAGTAATTCGCACAAACAGTTATGAAGGGTGTGATCTATAGAGTGGAATGAAAAAGGGCAACAAGGAGTAAGAAATACATTAATTAAACGTAGGGCATGTTTACAATGCATACAACCTTGTCAAAAATGCAACGACCAGTGATTGTTACGAGAATTGTTAGAAGTTGCGGCCGCATAGGTCGTAGTACAGCCCTCACCGACGGACGAAGGAGTGTCGGAAGCGTTCAAACAAATCCTGAGATCTGGCGGTGCCAACTGCTGCAACGACGATCCAAGTCATGAGAATCTCCACTGTAGTCACAGTAGTCACTCATAAACAAGCGATTTCAGGTGCCCTTAGAAAAACAAATCAATGGGATTGAGGTTCAAAGCGTAGATCCCAAGCAATAGGTCAGCCACGAAGAATTTACCTCTTGGCATATGAAGCATGGAGGTGGTAACGCACCGCAATAGAAGAATGACCTAGTGCCCTATCGTGCATGAACCACGTGTTCTGGTGCGCAGTAGTCGATACTCCCTGCACCAACTCCTGGGAGAAGTGGAGAATTTACAAGCATCCAGGTTTCTTCGACCCTACCATGGCATTCATTCCCGCATTCCGTTGGCTACTTTCTTCGTCTGGCCCTCTCCTCCCGACAGCTACTATTATTGTGATTTTTACCAACTAAACGCGATTTACGACTCCACGTTTTAAAGGAATTTGTGTGTCCCCATGCTGCCAACTAGCCCTCTCCTGATTTGTCGTTCGAATTCAGCAACACCCTATAGCGATGTAGTCTATATAAACCAGTAACAACCTCCGCACTATAGTGATCATTTTGGTGTAGTGGTTAAGTTACTCGGTTTCGGAATCCAAAGATCCCGGATTCTGTCCTACCGGATAAGAGCGCTACTTCATTTGGTGACCCTAGCTTAACTGAGAAAAGCGAAACCTAAACTGATCTGTCGTGGCGCCATCTACCAGCAAAAAAAGAGCAAACAAGAAAAAAAATTCGTCAGATAAATATGACGCAAGAGAGCAACCAAGAAAAAAAAATTCTTTAGATAAACATGACGCAACTCACCCAACACACAAAAAATGATCGCTCCCATAAGCAACTATATCGTTCGCTCGCCAAATCAACTCTCTGGTAGGGGAGTGTGTAGCGATATAGTCTATATAAACCAGTAACAACCTCCGCACCATAGTGATCATTTTGATGTAGTGGTTAAGTTACTCGGTTTCGGATCCAAAGATCCCGGGTTCTGTCCTACCGGAAAAGAGCGCCACTTCAAAACTATTAAATTAAAACATACTATAAAATAACCACATTTTTTAACAAATACGCTTCAAAACTATTTAATTGATTACTATGGACTTTGCATGGTATGACAATAAATATTTCAGTCAGAGTACATTTATTTTAATGTGAATCGCTTATGTGTCTTTGCAATCTGTAATTTATTTCTTGCGGAACTTGTCTGATTTCTGAATTTCTCCCGTGCCGAATTTCATTAAAAATTTGATTTTCAGTATATATTACCAGGTAGTCCGACATTGAACACTTAATTGCAAGCTGCGAAATCTCCTTAAAATAAAGAAAAAATTTGGAGTAAATTAATCAAGCTGTTATTAAATATCAAAAAAATCTTGATAAAGATGAATTTCACATAATCTTTTGGAAAAAAATATCGAACGTAGTTAGTAATAAAAAGGTACTTTGTTGGTTCAATTTGTTTAACGTCAAGTGCATACAAGAGAAGAAATGGGAAAAATTTCTCCATTATAATTAATAAAACGTGACCTTATCTTTTTCGCTATGCTCAATAATGTATTTTAAAAAAATATATTTTTTTTTTACTTTTTATGCAATCAAGTTTAATTTTTGCAAGGAAAAGACTTTTTTCCTGTAACAGCTTAGTGCGTTTATATATGAAAATGTATTTCTATAATACCACTAGTATGTTAAATGCTTTAAGAAATCATTTATCTTCAAATCCTTGATTAGGGAAATATTTTTTTTCTACTGCATCGTATATACCTTTCGTTATTTTATTTTTTTACATATGTATATATTCAACTAGAAAGTGGAATATAAATATAACTGCATAACTATGTATAGTAAAAAAAGACTATTTAAAGTAAAATGTATGAATAGTAACTGTTATGTAGGAATATTAAAATTAAAATATAATTCAAACAGAAAACTAATAACAATGGGTTATCCACGAGAGATATCAATACTCTTTAACTTGGGCTTTTTCCTGGCCAGCCAAAATGACACTTCTAACCTGAACAATTCCACTTTATAAATGGACGTCACATTGAATAACATATTGTTACGAATTTCATGAAAATAATACTTAAAATACTGTAAATAACTTATACCTGGATGTGTTATGCGTATATGTCATATTTATTTTATGTTAAAAATGTAATATTCAAAAGCAACCCCGTTCCTTACATTATAATGGCGATTCAATGAAAACTTGGCGAAATCTTGGCGATAGAGCCAAGTTGGCTTCAGTTTTGACGACATTGATGGCGACAATGTTGGTGATCATTTTTGTCGAGTTCGCGACCCAATGAATTCTTCTGGAAATATCGGGAATAATTTACAAATATCACAAGCTATGATATTTCGAGAAAACTGTGTGAGACCTATAAATAGGGAGTCATTCGCCAAAACGAAGTGAATCTTGTTTTGACTGATGAAGAGTAAGATTGATTTAACTGTGAAGAGTCGACCAGCGATTAGTTATTACTTAGGCTGTTGTGTAGAACGAGCGATTGATTGTGAATAATCTTTTACGTACTTGTATTTCAGATACTCTCATAGTTGAGTCTGAACGCTGTAAAAGGTTTGAAGGACTTCAATCTATTCTGTGAATATAGCATCATTTCAATAATTGTTTTCCAATAATAAATTTCCATCGTTCTGGAAGAATTATTCTGCTGTTTGATTTTGATTGCATAAAATTTCTGATCTAATAAAGAATATTAAAAGCCAGTAAGATGGATAAAAATTGCTTTTCGGACTTGGGTTTGCAATCCCGTGCTACATTTTCAATACCGGGATTTCGGGATTACATTATAAAAATCCCGGGATTAGGACTGAGCTATTTATGATAAATACTTGCACATTAGAATGGTTAGAAAGGTTATCCTTTTAAACGCCAATGTTCCAATATTAGAACATCAACTTTGAAATTTTTGGAAAAATTCAATTTTATTCATATTGTTCCATAAAAATTATTTTGAAGACAAAAAGTATGGATTAATTTTTTGAAATTGAAGTATTGTTGCTAAATTAAATATTTTCTCTGAGAAAAAATTCTAAAAAATGCCTTTTTTTCTACTTTTGATCGGGCAAAATTCAAAAATTCATATAAAATTCAAAATTTAAAAAATATTTTTATTATTTGGTAAAAGTAACTAAAAATGATCATTTTAACTATAGACAGCAAGATATCATAAAAAATATCGTTATTTTTTTTACTATCGGTTTTGAAATTTCAATGTTCCAAAAATGGAACATTGGCGTGTAAAGGTATACTTTTTCACACAAGGCAGTTATTATGTTTACAGTTCACATAAAAGTAGGAAAAGGTTTCTGAACGCTAAAAACACTTATAGTGTGTGCCGGAAGGAAATATTTATGACTTGACTTTCGTTTCGGCTCCCTCTCTCAACCCCCCCCCCCCCTTTCAACCGTTTCTGGACAATCTCAAGTGAATTTCTCAGCTTCAGCAAAAGTAACTACCACGTGCGTTTGTTGATAGTTAGATGTAGCGTATGTCTTATTTGGAGAAGAACGTCACATAATAAGGTTTTATATTATTTTGTGTTACGTCAGTTAGTGAATATCCATTACGCTGATAAGATGACGCATTCATAGCCATTCCGAACTGTAGAAGAGGCTTTGGAATATTTTTATACACAATCAAATGAGAAGAACCTATTAATATTTGTCAATTTCCCCTAGAAGAAAGTGGGTGATTTACTGACGAGGAAAATATCGATGAAGATACTTTTCAGTCGGTTCTACCAGTAGATGTTTGTTGCAAAATCGAAGTTTCTGCAAGCATAGATGATGATAAAATACCTCCTGTATGTCAGAAAAGCACAACGAAAAAATGCCTCAAGTGCGAAAAAAGATTGCCTGAGGAATGTTTTCCTAGCTATACATGGACAATAAAAATAGTTTAGGACATTTAAAAAACACATATAAGAAAAAACAATAATATTTTTTGTCTTTATTTCTTATTTTAAAAAATTTTGGTAAACCTGTATTTTTCTAGTTTTTTTTTTGCTTTATTATATTATAGCTTTAAGAATTTTGATATGAAGGTTATTTGTTTATTTCTTTGTCCTACTGATGTTTTCCTTTATTGTTTCTAATAAGTGATTAATTTCTGAATGTATAAATTTCTGTGTATAAATTATATTTTCAACTTAATCTGCTTTATTTTGGAATTATATTTAAAAGTTTACTTCAGATGTGCGCAAACAGGGGACACCCATCGGGGAACCTGCCCCCCCCCCATCGGGGTACATTTAAAAAACTCTGCAGGGAAAAAATGATAGATTTCTCTCGTTCACACGCAAACTTTTAGTTCTTTTCCCCCATTTTAATTTTAGATTTTTTTAGGCCCATTTCAATTGTTTGGCGGGTATCATGCCCCTCCCCCCTACAACGGGGGGGGGGGGGAATGATGAAACCCCGTTGGGAAATGTTTAATGACACCTCTTGTTAAGATACTACTTCTTAAAAATGTATATAATAACTGATTTTTGAATTTAAATGTCATTTTCGTACTTTAAAAAACATGTGAAAAAACTTAATGGTACCCGCCAATGTTCCATTTTTGGAACATGCTAAAAATCTAAAAATTTTTTTTCAGATTTTTTTCTTTTATAGATCTTATGTTTCAATTTTAATTCGATTTTTATCAAAATTTAGTTTATGTTACCTTTCAATCATAGTGCGGCGTTTAAAAGGTTAAGGTTAAATTACTTAATAAAACTAGGTATAATTATAAAATTGGTTAATATTATCATTTGTGGAAAAATCAAAAAAAATTTAATCGTGTATAAAGAACAAATAAATAATACATAATAGAATTCACTAAAATGAGCAAATAGGAATTCATTAAAATTATATTAGTTAAAAATCTATATGTTTGAGATTTTTACCAAATCTTAATATGTAAATTTAAAACGCAATAAAGCCTCTATTTTTACGTCATTGAATATTTTTATATTTATTATATTTAAATTGATAACTGTAGGAAGACATTCTAAGTAAATTAGAGTATAAAATTAAAATTATGAGTCTGAACTGAAACTTTTTTTTCCCGACAAGCTCACATATATCTCTACACAGCACTTACAAATTAAAGAATGGGTTTACACAAATTTTAATCTAATAAATTTTCTACTTTATACAGCTCCCATAAAAAATATATATACTTTCAATTTTTAAAAAAAATCTTATTATCATATACCACTAGAAATTAAACAAGAACATAAAATTAACTCTAATAAAAATACTCTAAAAAAAACAGACTTCAGAATTATTTATTAATTCTGATTTTCAGCTTCCTCAAAAATATATTTTTGAAATAATTTTAACAACATTTAAATATTAATGTATGCAATCTATTTTGAAAATATATTTATAATTATAACAAAATAATATTACTGCATTTATCTTTCTGTATATTAAAAAAAAAGAAGAAAACATTGAATAATTCACCTATAAATGAGTTAATTAACAAACTTTAAATATTCTGAAATAATTTTGAAGAAATACCTTTTCGATACTCCAAACAGCAATAACAGCTTATAAGAATTTATTTTTAATAGCAAAATAATATTTCCCTCAATTTATCTCTTGAAAAAAAAGGAAAAGAGAAAGAGAAATCTAGAAAAAAAATACATCTTTTATATTGACTTAAGCTTATAATTCAGAAAAAGGATTCCTGATTGATGATTCAGGAAAGAAAAATCAAAATTTATTATGAACACATCAAACAAATGAGTCACGTTTTTTTTTATTTGTTATTACCGGGGAATAGCAATGAATGTTGCGCAATGTCTCGTTTCGGAAGTGGAAACTCTCTATATAAATTTTAAGGAAGTCAGTAGGGTAAACACCTTAGGGAAATCGATTTTGAGTTTTTGATATTTCTAAAATCCCCAAATCAGGACCTTTCCAATGATGTAACATACTTGCAGTTTTACTAATTAAAAGTATGTTAAAATTATTTTTAAAAATTAATCAGCTAGTGAGCCACGCTTCCTTTGACAGATATAAATGTAAACATTGACCTTTTAAATCTGGGAAGCTTTTCCAAAGCCACTCTCTGTTTTATTTATTCATATGCAATTAACTGTAGATTGACTGCAAGCGTAACTGTTAGGGTTGTTTACCTATTTTGGAAGGAATACACGTTTTTCTTGTTAGCGTTTTAAATATTTCGATATTTAAAATTTCTGAATATCAAAAATTTCAAAATTTTAAGAATTTAATATGCCAAGGATCTACAAAAGTGTTCAAAAAACGTAAAGGTACGTTTTATAAAGGTAAGAATACTTTCAACCATACTAATGACAGTAATGTCAATCCTCAAGCTGGACATGCACATGACTCAAAGCAGACATGTGCAAAAGAAAAGAAAATTCCCAATTTAAATGGAAGTTTTTCTTCCTATGACAAAAGTGTAGGTATTATTAATGCCATTATGAATTTGAATATTCTGGCATTTGTTTTCAAGAATGAAGTTCACTGTAAAATGTGTAACAGTGGCTTAGACATGCAAGTTTTAAAAGGTAAGTCTGGACTGGCTATTACATTTGTCCTGAAATGTTGTGCTTGTCCATATCGTGTAGAATTCTCTTCTTCAAACTTTCATGAAGGAACGCAAATTGCTACAATAAAAACCAGGTTTGTATATGCTATGCCTTCCATTGGAAAAGGTGCAGAAGCTGTGAGAATGTTTTGCGGCATAATGAATCTTCGTCATCCACCTACAAGGGTTTCTCCTTACGGTAAGCGAATCTTAAATGCTGCAAAACTTGTTTACGAAGACTCCATTCAAAATGCTACGAAGGAAGCTATTTGTGAAAATGAAGGTTATAATAATATTGCAGTCGCTGTAGATGGGACATGGCAGAAGCGCAGTTACTCATCATTGAATGGTGCAGTTACTGTGACCAGCATTGATACAGGTAAGGTGATAGATGTTGATATTCTTTCAAAATATTGCATATGTAAAAACTTACCTTCTCATCAAAAGGATTGTAAAAGGAATTACGTTGGATCTAGTGGAGCCATGAAATTCAAGGTGCGTCTAAAATTTTTCAACGGTCATTATCTTTGCATAATGCCCGATATATTACTTACTTAAAGGATGGAGATTGCAAAGCATTTGGTGCTGTTATAAAGAAAAACATCTATGGAGATGAATGCCCAATTGAAAAATTGGAGTGCATTGGACATGTCATGAAGCGCATGGGAACAAGATTACGCCGATTAAAAACTCAATTGAAAGGGCAAATCTTGTCAGACGGTAAGTGTTTAAGTGGAAAAAATCGTTTGACTGAGCATGAAATAGATAACTTACAGTTTTACTATGGATCAGCTATTCGGATAAATTACACCAGTGTTCAGAACATGCGGCAAGATATCTGGGCCATTTTTCTGCATAAGCTGTCAACAGATGAATATCCTCGACATGGTTTTTGTCCTGTTGGTGAAGATTCATGGTGTGGATATAAAAAGTCTGAAGCATCAGGTAAGTCTTACAAACATAAAAATAGTTTTCCAGTCGCTGCTGTAGAAGCAATGCGTCCTATATTTAGAGATCTTTCCCATCCTGATCTGTTGAGAAAATGTTTGCATGGAAAAACACAAAACCCGAATGAAAGTTTTCATAATGTCATTTGGTCACGTGTTCCTAAAACAACATTTGTATAGATTGAAACACTTTCACTTAGTGTTTATGATGCTGTTTGTTCTTTTAATGATGGTGATGTATCCAAATTAAAAATGCTGCAGAAATGGGATTCGAGCCTGGAGAATATTCGTTAAGTGCCATGGAAATTCTTGATAGAGAAAGGTTAATGAAAGCAGTGTATGCTTTTTCTGGAAGAGCGAAGAAAATTAGAAAAGATAAAAGAAGAAAAAGAAGAAGATAATATTAAGAAAAATAAGGTAAAAACCGGCTACAGTGCAGTATCTTTTTGATGAGGTAAAATTTTATACAAAAGCTACTGTTTTCTAAAAAATTTCTTTTCTAAACTGTGTTTTCTCTTTTCTATAAATTTACTGTATGCATGAAATGGAATTTTTATTTTATATTTCATATATATTCTTGTGTATACTGAAGTGAAATCTTTGAAATATTCCTCAGACATTTAGCTAAAAAGCATATGTCTTAACATAGAAAAGGAAAATTTTTATTAAATTCCTTATTGTACTCTGCAAAAAATTATTTTTTTTAAACAGGCTGATCAATGTTTTTTAAAAAAAATTCCCTTCTGTATAAAGATAAATGTTTTTTTAATGCATAAACAAATTTTAAAGCTTTAGTGTTCAAAGGTTTCTTAGTAAAATGTACATAAATATATCTCAAAATGCAATGCTCTTTTTTGTTGCTCGAAACTTGTTACATACCAAAAAATACACAAAGTTCATGTTTAAAAACATAAAATCAGTTTTCTTGTTGTTGTTTTGGATACCATTTATGTAATATTTTAAGAATCCTTTTAATTCTGATACTTAAAGAAATTGTGTTTACGTATAAATATATAAAACATTAATGAAATTTTTCGAAATGTCATATTATCATGTATTATTGTCTTATAAAGATTAAATTTTTTAATTTGTGTCTTCTTTTTTCTAAAAAATCTATTGTATGCATGAACTAGAAATATTTATTTTATATTTCATATATATTGTGTATACTGAAGTGATATTTTTGAGATATTCCTCAGACATTTAGCTAAAAAGCAGATGTCGTAACATAGAAAAGGAAAACTTTTATAAAATTCATTATTTCTACTGTACAAAAATTACATTTTTAAACAGGCTGATCAATTTTTTTTAAAAAATTTCACTTCTGTATAAAGATAAATGTTTATTTAATGCACACACACATTTTTAAGCTTTGTGTTTAATAGTTTCGTAGTAAAAGGTACATAAATATATCCCAAAATGCGATGCCCCTTTTCGTTGCACAAAACTTGTTACATACCAAAAAAGAAAAAAATTGCATGTTTAAAAACATAAAATCAGTTTTCTTGTTGTTGTTTTGGATACCATTTATGTAATATTTTAAGAATCCTTTTAATTCTGATACTTTAAGAAATTGTGTTTACATATGAATTTATAAAACACTAATGAAACTTTTCGAAATGTCGTATAATGATGTATTACCAAAGTCATATTTTCATATATTGACACATTTTCACATGGTATTTATGATGATTTATAATCATCTAGGATGACAATAATGCATCAGAACAGAAAATTCTTCAAAAATTGATGCATAATTTTTGAAAAATGATGCAAATGCTATAAAATATCGCGATAGATTAAAAGTGAAAAGTCTTATATATGTATTTTTTGAGAAATCTGAGTAAAAAGTCTTAAAAGTTATTGAAAATAAGCTAATATTTAAAAAAAATAGTGCAAATACAGATAGTAATTCATAATTTTTTTTGATGAAGTGACATTTATAATAAAAATGCAATTATCTCAAGACGGTGTTTTTAAAAATGCGTGTACCTTTTTCTCAGAACTTATTCAACGGAAGAACTTGCAATCTTCACTGAATATTACTGATATCTAACTATATATATTGAATGGAGCTTTTATTAATATTCCCATAATATTTTTGTAAAAGTCAGTTATCGTTAAAAAAAATGACATTTTTCAAAAAATTCATAGTGATACTGTTGCGATGAATGCTTCTGAAAAACTAAACAACATATTTGAAAAAGCTTCTGATCATTTTAAATAAAAAAGTCTAATTAATATACAGAAAAAATTTAAGTCTGTACATTGAATAGTTTCTGAGAAAAAGGTACATAAAAATGCTCAATTTAACTTTAGCGGGATAGGGGGTACCGACTAACCTTAATGACATAATTTAGGAACATAAAACAAACATTCAAAACATAATTTAGGAAAAATTCAATCCCCAAATCAGTTATTTTAATCCTGGGATTTGAAGCAACACCGTGATCCCAGGGCTGCAAATCCTAACTTAAATAGAATTTCCTTAAATGATAGGTAAATACATAAGGTCCATATTCAAAGTGACCGGTACCAACATTAATTGTGCCTTATTCAAATTGTATCTTACAGGAGGTACTACAGTATTTGCATATCAATTTACATCTTAAAAATACATCATAATTTAAAATTAAAAACATAATTATCTATTTCTATTTCATACGAGCTAAATGTAAACGATTGATTTGGACTAATTTCAGCAGGCCAATTTATTTGAAAATGAGTTTGTTGACAGTAGAGATCACAAAAATTTATTTGAGTATCAAGTAACTTCACTCAAGATAAAAATATAATTCGAGCGACCAGAGTGCTTAGCTCTTTCGAGTTTTAACTTCTCATCGTTAGGATTTTGAGTGACTGTAACGTTATGATTCTTACCCTTTGTTAATTAATAATACTAAAAATGTATAATAAACTTTAATAAATTATAAAAATAAGACTTTAAAATAATAGATTGCATTAAGTTCTTGAGAAACTAACTTCAAAACCAGTGCAAATCTCATGTAGCTAGATATCTTCCAAACATTCTAATTGCCTCTGTCCCCTTCAAGTTAACTGGCACCGAACATCATGTGGGTGGGATAAATATCCATTTTCTGACCCCACTCGCGATGGAGAGAAAGTTACAGAAGGAAATAAGAGTAAACATATCAATTTTCCCGGTTTAACATGCACACCTGCCTCGAACTCTTCAAAGCTCAACACATAAGAAAACTGACATAAAACGTATACAGTACAAAATAAGTAAGTAAGATACATTAAATTTAATACCAGATTCACAATACTTTGAAAATAATTTCAAAATATAATTCAGACAAAAATTAAATACTGGGATTAGTTATTTTAATCCCGGGATTTGAAAAACCACCGGTATCCCGGGGCTGCAAACCCTATTTCGTATAATATACTCAGTCTAGCGAGTTTACAAATTAGCTATTAGAAGATGTTGGAATTTTTTTTCTTTGTCGTTTTTTAGAGGTGTCATCTCATTTAAGATAAATGACCATTATTTATAATCATTAGGTTTGTCTTCTCTGCATACCGCAGAATAAGGTGTAACAATTTAAGTAATAAAAGTAAATTATTGCAAATATCTGTTTGCAAAAATTTCTTCTCCACTTTAACCCTCCATTAGCAAAGTGAATCTCTCAGATGCATAATAAAAATAGTTTCGGTGCTGCGTCCGCACGGTGGGTTGGAAAACGCCCCTTCTTTTTCATCTGCATTTCGTCATTCACCCTAAGATTCAATGTCAAGGACTAGAGCGATTTCTTCATATTTCGGGTGGCAGGAGCCATACAATCTGATAGAGGCAGCGCGTCCAGTATTATCAGTTTTTATGACTACTATTTTGTTAATTTTGATTTTTATTTTTTGTTATATAGCGTAGTTTTCAGTTTTTTGCGAAAATATTTTGGAACAAGTATTTTGTTACTACTTCTGTTTGATATTTGTTTTTCTTTTGCTAGGAGTTGACAAAAATCTGATGGATGCCGCGTGCCTAGCCAGTAACTGTATTTTATTCAATCATCAATGCAGCTGGAATAAACTCCCAAAATACCTGTATGGGAATCAAAATCTCTCAGGTCCTCGCTCACATATCTAGGAAAACTAGATCATGTACTTTTGAAAGAGCACCTGCGAAGACGTCCTGAGTGTTACTTTCATATTCTTCGTTCATTTGGACTTAGGATAGAGGAAGTATCTGGTATACTACGCCCCATTCAAGACGAAAAACCAAGAAGAACAACACCAAGGACTAGGAAAAAAAGTACTATTCCCTCTTGTCAGGACATCAAGAATGCATTATACGAAAAATCCATGTCCCTTGAACATTGTAATGTGATTTGTGAAGACTGCAACAAGACATCTTAAAATATAAACTGTAGTGACAAGGTGATAACTAACCATTATGTTTTTGATTGTTTTTGTATAAATATCTAAATTCCTAATTCTATTTTAAATATAATTTAATGTCAAATATGTTTTAATGTTGAATCTTACAAATAAAATGATTAAACTACCTTCAAATGTAAGTATGAGGTGATGAAGCTGAGAGATGCCACGCGTCTATGAATGGAACTTTTTGAAGCGCACCAAGTGGAGTGTTAATATCTTCCCACTCCCTGCTGCTTTCCGATCTCCTGGAGACCCCAACAAGCAGCGTCACAACTACCTCAACAAATATGAGGAAGGATTAAAGCGGCAGGTTTTGCCAAAAGTGTATAATTTTTTTCTTCAAATGACAGACGTAATGCAAAATTTGTAGGTAAAAGTGTTCCATCATTACAAGAACAAGCAAAAGCCCAGTAAAATAACTCAAAAGAATTTAATTTCTGCAAGCACTGATTGTTTTTTTTCCCATGAAAAATAAATTAACAAACACAACTTGTCCCTCGAAGCTTTGAAATATGCATGCAAAATAATGAAACTTTCTTTTATTCAGATACTCATGATATGTACCTTAGTTATCCTTTAATTCATGTCGAAATAAAGATGAGACTGAGAAAAGCTAAGTCTGAATTCCTGACAGCATGGTCTGGCATCAGAGTCACTTATATATAATAGTTTCAGTCTACAAATGAACTTATTCTATTAACATAACATAAGATTGAGTTATAATACGAACAAATAATTGACTATGAAAACTGTATATTAAAGATAAATTTTAAAATAAGTTATAACTTACAATTGCAGCAACATTCATAATTTTCTCCAAGGTTTCCGAATACTATAGTAAATAAAACTAGGCTATATGTAGTAAAAAACAACATATGAAGGAATATTGAAACAAGACATCAATCATTGGCATGGCCAAGTAATTTTAGCGCGTTTTTCACAAGTTGTATTTTACAATAGGAAAATTCGCGAAAACTATGGGAAAATTTGAATATGATTCGGCTCATCTAGGGCACAAATGTGACCCAATGCCGAAAACCCGAGGTCAATTGGTTGCTTATTGGCTGAGAAAAAGGTATTACAAAATATGGAACGAAGACGAAATTTGCGTCCTAATAGCGCTTCTGTTTCACTACGTGAAAAACGCGATAAAAATGTAAGTTTTATTAACACGTTATTCAGGCGTCCTATACGGGAACATTTGGTCACGTGATGTATATCAAAACAATAGTTCAGTACATGCCACTCTCTACTGAACATGATACTATCAACATTATTGACAGCCCATGCTATCCTTCAAGCAGTTAGGCAACATGAAATGGTGAAAAAAGGTCAAAAAACTTGGTCTTACATAAAGGATGCGTCTGATTACAAGGTAAGGAAAACACGTGCTGTCATTAATTTTGATAGTACTACGCTGAGAAAAGTGGGTAGGAACTGGACTACTACATCGATGCATGCTGTGTAACCAAGGTTTCTCACTTATAACACCAGTAATAAAAGTGAATAAAACTTGAATTGTTTCTATATTATTTCATAGGGTTTTTTTTTTGCTGTTTTTATCTTAGTTCTTTCAATTACTACTATTAGCTTACACTCTCTGTACCTTTATCTTGTTCAAATTTTCAGTCATTTATAAAATGCATTTTAAAGCACTCAATTGAGCTGAAATTTTATATACACGCTTATTTTGGATGACAGCACAGTAATTTAATTATAATTAATAAAAACTAATCGATTAAAACTAATTAGTCAAATAATTATAAATACATCCACGTTGGCATCATTTTTGGAGACGTGTGTCAAAACTTGAAAAGGCTCTTTTCTCACAGTTTAAAGCTCTCATTTGAGCTGAAATTTTCTATTCACCATTATTTTGGGTAACAATACGATAATTTAATTGTAATTAATTAAAACTATTCGTCTGAAACTAATTATTTAAAGAATTACAGATACAGCCACGTTGGCTTCATTTTTAGCGACTTGGGTCAAATCTTTAAAAGATTTTTTTTTCCTCACGTTTCAAAGCTGAACAGTTCAACTGAATTTTTATATACACTATTGTTTTGGATGACAATGCGATATTTTAATGATAATTAATGAAAATTAATTAACTCTTATAATGTGATTCCGTCAAAGGCATATGCATATTTATATTAATTGTAACTATTTAATAAAAATAACTAAAATAAATTTTTTGTTGTTGATCTAAGTAGGAATTGACTTAAAATTGTTTTTATATATTACTTGTTTACTATAGTGCATGGAAACCCTGTAGGGAATTATGAATAATTCTTTATTTTTATATATAATTTTCTTTTCTAGAGTAACAATTATTAGAAGCAAATTACATTTCCTTGGGACAATATCATGGTAAGTATTTATACATACGAAACACAGATTATGCGTTATTTCAAGAAACAAGAAAAAAGGAGTTAAATAAATAATCAAAACACTTTGTATTGATTTGTTAAATTTATTTGTGGATAAAAAAAAGAAAAACTTCCTCACCTATGATTAGCGGGCACAAAAGTTCTATTGATTCCATTCTCAGAAAAACGACAGTTCTTTTTTTTTTTTTTTACGTAACTTGAAACATTTCTTACACACTACATTTGTCAGGAAGAAAGCGATTGTGAAAGCGATGCAAATGCGATTTGTCGACACACACTAAATCTGAATAAATGGGACAAAGAATAGGAAAAAGCGAACACACTGATCTGCATTCGGGAGCGACACGTGCCAAAAAGGAGGAAATGTCAAGCCGAGATCGATATTAAATATTCATTCTAAGTCGCACCGATCCAATGGATTATTTGTGGCAGGAGTTAAGAGTAATAGTTTTTACAACATCGAATTGTTTTACATATTTTGAGTGTAAGATGTATTATTTTCAATTACGTTAATACTCAGTTGTAATTTGATCATAATAATTAATGCAAATGATAATATAAAGAAAATTAAAAGTTTAAATGTCATAAGGCTACCAGTCGATAATTTCGCTATGTGACCAAAAATTAGGATTGTTGAGCATTGAAAATAAGATTCTAAAACATCCAATGATTTTAGAAGGATATAGGCGAAGTTCTTTGTAATTAACTTTATAAGGGCTGTGATCTTCTCTCAGTCCCGCATAGAGCTGTTTGAGGAAGGGAAGGATGACTCGCAATATATCACTTTTCAAACTATTTATTTAACACAAAAATTTCCAACACAATTCTAATAATTCAAACGAGAAGAGATGTTGCCAATCTGAGCAATATGAGAGTAAATAACTACCTGTGCGAATTATGAGAAGAATTTTACTATCAGGATCAAATACACTGGCCTAAATATCTGAGCTATATTTTAACTATATGGCCAATCGTCACTTTAATTCTTTCCACTATCTTATCTCTGAAACACGCTATAAAATAGAATAATGCCTGATCGGCAGCAATCTATCCTTCCCCTCGCATTCTCTATATCTCAATATCTCTAGCTTGAAAACCTAGACTATATATATTCCACCTAATTTGAATAATCATGTTTGCTTCTTCAGAGGGTTGGTTGTGAATAAAGTCCAATTCATAGACCAAAGATTTCTTAAGATTATTATGTTAAAGGAAGGACTTTGATAGATCCGTCACAACTTTGATTCGTAATTAACAATTTTTATTCTTTATGTTAACATGTCAAAATAAGATTTAAAAATTATTTATGAAGAAAATGTTGTAGGAATCGGTCTACATAATTAATTTTAAAAATCTGATTAGTGAAATCACTAGTAGATTACATTTTCTGTACGCATCGTTTAAACATGGACCGTATGTATGAAATAATGTAAAATACCTGTTATATTGTTTCACCAGAAGTAATTTATAAAAACTAAAAAAAAATCCTCAATATTTTAGATTTTCTAAAGCATAATAAATACATTGTTTTCAATAAAAAAAATAGCATTAGTTCACGTAAAATATTTTAAAAAATATTCATAAAGTATAAATAAAGTTAGATTGTGTATAAATAAACATATCAATTAACTTGCATACAAAGAAACAATTAAAACAATATATATACAACCGCAATCTGTATAGTTTTTATTAGATGTTAAACTAATACACCCATATAACTATATTTTGAAAATCGACACAATTGTATTGACGTTTGATTATGAAAATATTCAGGTACTTCAAAGATAAAAAAAATAATATAGAGATTTCATTGGCATATAAGCAATTCACATAAAAAATGATTGTACACTTTTCAACATATGGATGTTAAATTTATAGTAATTAATTTTATGAAAAAGTTCTGCTTATTTGTTGAAATTATGATGATTTGAATTATATTTGAATTTTAATATTTTAGTATTTAAATAAAAGTAGGCATGGAAATATTTATGGTCAAAAAATCCTAAAAACACACACTTTTTGTATGCCCCCCCCCAAAAAAACAGTTTTCAAAAGCAAGTCTTGTATGTTGAAGCCTTCTAGCAGAAATATTCAAAGGAAATCGAAGTACTAGAAAATGTACATAGAAGGGAAAATATTACATTTTATATGTGTAGATATCTAAAAAATTTTCTTCTCCT
Organism: Trichonephila clavata; assembly: GCA_019973975.1. Lineage (NCBI taxonomy): Eukaryota > Metazoa > Arthropoda > Arachnida > Araneae > Nephilidae > Trichonephila > Trichonephila clavata. The sequence goes on along the minus strand of BMAO01020769.1, from coordinate 185,838 downwards.
TCCAACACTAAATTTTTTCAAATATAAATGAAAACGAAGAAAAGAAAATGGGTTAATAATAACACTTATCTAAATCGAATTCCGAAATCAAATACATGTACCTGCATAGTTTTCTTTTTAAAAGTCTCTGATAAATTAAAAGGACAAGCGAGGAGAAAATATCTGGAAACCAACTCTAGGTATGTACATTCATTCAAAACCATATTGGTGATACGAATACTTTCTCTGGTCAAATTTCTTATTAAGATTCCCATTTTAAAATTTCTTCGAAATCAGAAAAAAAAAGATAGAAAAGAAAATTTCCTTTTTGCAGATTGCAGATTTTTTTATGGCTTTTTAAAACGGTATTTTTTCAAAGAAATAACATTTCAGAGATTTCGAATGCATGACTGAATGAATAAAAAAATGGAAAAAAGTGCTTAAATGTTCCTTTCTCCATAGCTTTCATGTCTTAAATTGCAAATTATACTTTATTTAGGGGGAGTTGGATACATTGAAAATTTCATTTTCTAATTCCAAATGAGCTAATTTCATCTTTCGAAAAAATTATCATTGATCATTCCATGATACATATTCCCAGGTATTTTAATCCTTCTTGTTCCACAAAATATAAGAAAAATTATATCTATTTATAACTAATACTTATTTATTTAAAAAGAGAGAGTCTATGTAGAAAAATATTACAAATGTAAAATAAGGATAAAATATGCTACAATAAATTTATAGCACATACATATCGCATTTTGATTTGAAGTTCTACGGAATGTGTAAATGTATATTAAATTAGAAATAATCGTTATTATTGTTTTTTCAAATATTATAATACACATCTAGAATATTTCCTGCAATATATATTACTGTTTTGAAATTTCTTTTCCGTTGTTGTAATTAATTGCAGTATAACTAAAACAGCAATTTTCTGTAAGGTATCCAACTACCGTACATTTGTAAATTTTGCCAAAAAATTTATAAATTTTATGATTTTATTTTATAGGCAATGTTATTAGCTTTATAAAAATACCAAGTTTATCATTTTCTGTTCACTAGAACAAAAACTACAAGTGTTTTAGTAAAAGCAGATGACATTACACTTTAAGCAAGATGTCACACTTTAAAAAGCGTTTTACTTGAAATGTGATTTTTTGAAAATACTCAAACGGGGTCAACGATTGCTAAAAAGGTTTTGAACATAATGAACTGAAATTTTTTGTGTTTGTTCTGTATAATAGTAGAAGTGTTTTAACCTTCAGATTTATCAATCACTGTTTTATTACAAAATTTACAGTCCCTTATGTGAATATAATCACTGTTTGCAAAATTTACAGCCCCTTATGTGAATATAATTACTGTTTTATTACAAAATTTACAGTCCCTTATGTGGATATAATCACTGTTTTATTACTAAATTTATAGTCCCTTATGTGAATATAATCACTGTTTTTTAAAGCAATTGCATTTAGTAACTGAGATAAAGTGCTCTAGTTTTTGTAAGAACTAAAATATCCCTTATCCTGAAGATCATTTCGACAATGAATATTATATATATATATATATATAGCAACACATCAGAATTGAAAAGATGAAAATTTGTTCATAAACTTTTGGTACAGAATGGATCGCGTTTGTGTTATTTTTTGTCAATTTATACCCAGTTTTTCCCATTTCAGTTATATTAATTTATTTTTCTCTTCTTAATGTTAGCATATTTTTCTTTAAATGTACTATAAAAATATTTTAAAAAAATCCACAGATATTCATTTTTTTAAAAATTAAGTTGCCGCAACCAGTCGGGTACCTTAACTTTGATATGTTTAACGTAACCAGTTACCTGCGAGTCTTTTAAAACAGAGCACGATGAGAAATCTTATTTTCGGAAAGTCAATTTTTGCTAAATTATAAGAGATTTTAATACAACTTACTTTTTAATTTATTCGATAAGAATGAAAAATGAACTGAATTTTGACAGAATGATGCATTATGATTAATCGAAAAGCATATTTCACAATTATTAAATTATATAAACACATTATTTAATTTTATTTTTAAAAGAGAAAAATCATCAAACCGAGATTAAAAATAAATTAAGCGATGAGTTATTGAAAAATAAGCAATGTTGCTATACTTTAAAAAAAAATAATCCTTTAGTAATAAAGTACGAAATTTCTTTTTTATCTTAATCAATAATTGTTTTCTTGACTTATGAAGCATAAGGAAGCTTAAGTACAATTATATAATGAATTAAAATGAAGTAATTTGCTCAAGACAAAACAAAAATAGATTTAAACATAGTAAGTTGTTAATACAGAATTATTCATTGTCTGCTTTGACTTTTTTATTGTAAAAAATAATTGAAGAAATCTGAATTAGTGATATCTATACGATTAATTACATTTGAAATATATCTATGAGAATTCAACTTAAATTTACAAGAAAGCAATGCAATCTTATATCACGTATACCAAATTGTTGAAAAAAAACAGAGCTAAATTTATACATAGTGAATAAAAAATGCTTGGGTATTTATTAATGTAGAAACAATAAAAATATGTAATAATTCATTTTTTTAAAAATAATATCCCTGTAATTTATTGCATTTCTCTTAGATATTCATTGATATTGAATTTTTCTCTGAAATCCTTCTAATTGTTTTTGGTCAAAAATATGAAAAACTGAAAATTTAAACTTAAAACACGAAACAATAATCAAAAGTATAACGTTCATTTATTTATTCTAATTTTTATGGCTATTTGAGTGGAGGTTAATGATTGTTAAGTATAATTATATACATATATTGCGATGGTATTCAAACCAATGCAACTTAACATTATTACCTAACTTTATTTTTTGCAATTAAGAAATAGTGAAATACTGAATATCGTTCACGATTATTAAAATCTAAAAACAAAAAAATAAAATTAGCTATAAGGTTTTGTATAACACTATATAGATTACTATCAAATAACGTTTAGTAGTTCACGTTGTTGTTAACACGTATAAGCACCATTTTTATAAATAAAAAATTTAAAAATAAAGCCAGATTGACTCCAAAAATTCTCAAAAGTTTTTTTTTTTTTAAATATCTGCTATAATTTTTTTGGTACAATTGAAAAAAATGGTGATTCTTGAATTATATTGTAGTAGAAACAAGATTTCGATTATTGAAAAAGTAAATAATTAATTGAAGAAATATAATTAAACAAAAATAAAAAATTGGAAATATTTTATTTATTTACTAAAATAAATTTTTTTTGGTTTTTATTAATATTTTAATTATTTCAACTAGAGTGAAAACATATTTTTTGTATTGTATCTTTAGTAGATTTTTATTTCTTTGAAGAAGAAAAAAAGTACAGGTTCTGAGATTAATTTTTCAAAAATAAATTCTTAGAAAAATTTATCTTTTTAAAGCATAGTTATTAAATGAATGGCATGTATAACATGTGTGTGTTTTAAAAAAAATATTATATTTATAAATGTTTAAATTTAAAATTTTCAATGTTAAAAAGAAACAGCTTAAACAAAATTACATTGGGCATAATGTAGTTTTAGTTTCAATGATAGAAATGTAGTGTCATAAAACTGCAGAGCTTGAAAAATATTTTAAGAAATTAATATTTTACAAGCATTCAAATTTGATGTAAATGATTCCTCATTACATAAACGTTACAAGTTTCATTGAATTTATTGGAATGTTTAGGAGATATCCTATTTATATAATTATAATTTAGATAAAGTAAACGTTAGAAAAACAACTTACAATTCTTATGTTCTGTTAATTATCTCTTCTTTCTCAATACTTTTATTTCTGTTTTTTTTTTCTTTAAATGGTCCTAACATCTAACATCTAAAAACAGCTTAGTCCGATACTTTAATGAATTATATAAAGATATCACCTACATTGTCTTAAAAACACTTAAAAGTTAAAATTCTTCATCTACTTAAACGATAAAAAATATTCTACATTTGATTCATATAACAAAGAATATGCAACTTGATAGGGAAAAAAAGAGTTTCCACTTTAATTTCTTTGGATTTCTTGATATTCCAACGTTAATTAAAATGGACATAATTTTCCTACTCTCTCACAAGAATGAATTCCATTTCTCTGTACTGAATGAGCTATAAAACAAATGTTGCAAGAATGTCAGAAACAGCTGTTTTCCTTCTGTTTCATGAAAAATCAGGAGGTCAAAAGTTAAATTGAAAGAAAAAAAACAGCATCAAATTTTACTTTTCTTGGAGGATTTAATGTTCTTTTTCCCGATTCAATTTGATTTTTTGATAGCTTAGCAATATTTTATTTCTTCAAACCTCTTTCATGAATTTCTCGAATAAAGGAAAAATTACTTAATTTGTGTAGATTTTGTAATTTAGATAAGTAAAAATATGAGAAATAGCAATGTTTATTCAAAATTAAGCAGTGTGGATAACTGATATAAAAACATGCAATTTTAAGAGACATTTTCTTGATTTATATTGATAAAATTTTTACATACAGTCTTCTTATGAAAGAAAACCTTTTCCGAATTAGTTTATATCATATTACATTTAATAAATTATTTTTTGTGTATCTTAGATTTCATTGTAATATGAGGAATATTATATTTAAATGGTAATTAATAATTGAATATAAAATGAATCTGCATTAATAAAAGATTTTAACCATGGTTTCATTTAAATAGCTTAAATTTCGGAAATGATTAAATGATATTTTATGATCTATGAAATTGTACAATTTATTAATGTTATTGCTCATTTTAGTTAAACAGAATAGGAATATTAACCATTTCAAATCATATGTTAATATTTTTTTGTTTAATTGGTATAAATTGGCATTATATAATGATGAATATTATGCAATATAATAATCTGAAAGCTAAGAAAATCTTATAAATCCTCGTGTAATGTTCTTACTTCGAATTTAATTTGAGCACGCCATAAATGTTGGTAATCATCTTTATCCATATGATATAAATCAGAAAAATTACCAATATCATCAATTAAAAAGATACAACTCAAAACCTTTTTGAAAACTTATTTTCTATACAATAGCACCATTTCATGCAAGTAAATAAGATTTCTTATTTTATCTAAATAAATTATGTATATTTAATTGTGAATTGCTAGGAATTTCCTTTAAATAATACAGTTCACTTCATAGAGTGACTAAATAATATAATGTAGTAAAAAGTGGAAAGAGAATTTCGATAAAGAAAAAGAAAGATTTAAAATAAACGTACAACTTTCAAAGAATCCCAAATCAATGTACAGACAAATATTGAGGCACGTTCTTATTGGAATTCTTCATTTGGAATGGAAGACATTTCCCCGCCACATGTTTTAATCTCTCTTTCGTGAAATGTGACACTTTCATTTATTCTCCATTTGTTTCCCAGCATCTCACGATGTAGTATTGTCAGATAGAATTCTTATGACTGTAAACAACAGTGTACTGAAATGGTATTCCAGTGTTCCATTTGAACTTTTATGACAATAATTTTGCTGTGTGAGACTAATGAAAAAGAATCGCATGAAAATACATTTTAAAGAAAATTTTTATTAATTGTACCCCTTAATAATAGCAACAGTTAATGAACTTAATTCGTCCATAACAATAGCAAAAAAGTAAATAAATATGGAATGCAACAATTTAAAAAAAAACTCTGAATTAAATAATAAATGAAAGATATATTGGCTTTATTTTTATTTTTAGTATTCAGATACTTCTGATATTGAATTTCATTATCGTATTTTTTTAAGCTTGTGGATAGATGCTTTAGTTGTGAAGCCTCAACTGATTCGACCCATCATTTGAGGGTGTTTGAATCTCGTTTTATTGATTTTCATTTTCTCAAAATTAAGAAATTAGTGTTAATATGGGAGCTCCAATGGCATGAACTGCTGATCTTATGGTAGGCCTTCTATACTGAGTGGAATATACCATAACATTTTCAAGCTTTTCTCCATAAACTTGTTATAGATCCCATGTTTCGTTTCTTCTTAGCTCATGATGTACCATTATTTGTACAGCTTTAAGCAGTTTATCTAACGAAGGAATACTTTCAACATCACAATATGTCGAATTTACACATTCCGTTTGTTGTTGCATGCGTGGCCTATGCAACTCGCCTTCACTCATACGTTGCACAACTGTGATGGCAGGGAAATGCAGGACACATTTCTTATACTTCATAAATTCTGGAGATTTAAATATAATTTCTTTTAGTTCAACAATTTCAATAGATTCATCTATTATTTCATTAATTTTTTCTAATGCGGCTAGCAAGTAACTGTTCTAACATTTTTAAATATATTTGATCATAAGTATTGTTCAACAAATAAGTCAAAATCAACTTTACTAGCTAATTCCTTAAGATCTCTGGTTCTCAACGGAGCGCAGTTTCTTGATAACAAACTTTGAAATATTTTTATAATAGTTCCCAGGATGTCTCTTATAATCCCTTGCATAAGAATAATAATTTTTTCCTATAATTTTACTTTCGCTCCTCTTCTCTCGTTCACTAGCCGGAGTTGAGAGGAAGTGGGTTGCATGACAACAATATTTAAATGAAGAAAAATCTTTCATGGGAAAAATGTGCATAATTTTTTTTAAAAAAAACCCTTCTAAAATGTTTTCAATTCAGAACTAACAAAGCGTCGTCAACCCGACCCACTATTGAGGTTGATTGTAGCCGAGTAAACCCGATTTAGATTAACGCATTCCAATCTGATGCTTAATTTATATTCACTCTTCAGAAGTTATAATTAAAAAAAAACAGATAAATTTATAATCCGAGAAACCTAAGAGTTTAAGGATTTCTTACTAAATGAGACAATAGGGACATTGATGAACAGTGTGGTGTGAAAGTAAGGAAAGGAGGTTGCTAGTTTAGGTATCATCCTCGTCAATTTATCATGGTTTAAAATTACGAGTTTTGTCACCAATAGCCCTAGTGCAGCTTTAGAGTGTGATGCAACTATAACTCTCACTTACTCAAAACATAACTAATAACCTTGCCTTTGCCTTCTATTCTCGTTCAGATACTTAAAAATATTACTATGATACAAATTGGTTGTATGATTTTCTCTTGATATATAAAAATATTTTGGAATAGCAATTTAATTATGACATTAAAATGCCCAAATGTATATTTAACTGGTGTAGGAATCCTAAAGAAGTTTATTTATATAAAAAAGTGGTGTGATGTGGTGTGGTAGTTAGGAGAAGTGAGTTACAGCTCAGGTGTTGTTCTTGTCATTTGACAAAAGTTCTAAATTACGAGGTCCATCGCCTAAAGCCCTCATGTAGCAGAACAGTGAGATGTTATTCACTCACTCTTATAAAAAATGCAAAAAGTAACTAAACTTTTACTGGTATTCTAGGATATCGAATTCCAAAGACAGCTTGAACGAATAGGTCACAATAATGATTGGAACATTAAAGGAAGAAGAGTATCTAAGAAAACGATTTGTGAGAGACGAGCGAAATGTTCAAAATTCTTTTCGCGTTTTCGCATACCATATTTTCAAAAAAAATCGATATTTTATTATCATTTCAAACGACTTGCCAAAACAAATGTCGGTCTCCTTTTTGATGTTCTTCTAAAAGGCAATGACAAGCATGGAAAACGAAGGAGAAGAAATGAGAGAAATCTATTTCAATTCTATATTCGCAGAAAGCAATATTAGTAAGATGACTATTTTTTTTCATTCCCATTTCTTGATACGGAATCCATTTCAGATTTCCTTAGAATTGAAACAGGCATTTTAAAATAATACTTACTTTTGTCCATGCATAGTTTGCGTTTCTAGCAAATAGGATACCCATTTTTGTTTGAAAAATGGGTCGGATTTTGATTGAAAGTTTAAAAAAAGGGGGTGTTTAAATTTGTATGTGCTGAAACTGACATCTCAGTTTTTAACATGTATAATATTATTTATGCATTTATTTTTTCAAAATAAATCAATATGTTTATAAAGCAATGCAGCAATTTCAACTGCACACTTCATTGCCATGCCGAAAATCATGAAACTGTCAGTTTTCTATTTTTTATTAATGTTTTCAGAAACAATATTTCTGGTAATATTTCTTGAAGCATATTAAAATTGGCAATAATAATTTGTTTAAAATGTAACAGAATATACGCATAGTTATTTTTTCATCCCCTTTATCTTAAGGTTAACAAAAACAAGTATTACCAAAAAATAGTCAATTCGTAATTAGGTCAATTTTTTTTTATTTCAGTTACATTTTATTAAATAATTACAATTAATATAAATATGTATATACATATGACATAATCACAGTATTAAGTGGCAAAATAGATAGCTAATTGCCTTTGTTTCCTTTCTGTATATTGTGGTGAACTATTATATATATATGTGTGTGTGGTACTTTTATTCATTCGTAAATCACATACTCAGAAATTAGGCAACCCCAGATATGATTCAAACCACAACCTTTGAATTAGAAGTCCAACGCGGTATCAATTGCGCTGCGCTACAGTGACACAGCGCTCGAATTTCCTTTTTATATTCGGTGTTTGACTATTTTTGTTTGTTTGTTACTATTTATTCATTAATTAAATTTTACTAATGAAATAATATTTAAAACAAATTGCATTTACAACAAGTGTCATCCACTAAAAGTTTTAAAAAATGTAATAAAATGAAAAAATATATATACAGTCGACTCTCGATAATTCGAAGTTGGAGGAACCAATGAAAAACTTCGAATTATCAAGAGTTCTAATTATCAAGAGAGTAGAAAAAGAAACTCCCAAAATACTCGAAGATAGTTTTTTTTTCTAACACATCTAAATTTGAAACTATGTAATAAAAACAACAATTGTACATATGTGTAAAATTATTTTAAAAGTACTTTTAAAAAGTACATATTATACCGTATAAATATTATACAGCTGTATTAAAAGAACGCATTCAATACGTGCATACACAAACCTATGCATCTCTTCTTCACAAAAGTGGACCATCCTTTCTGAACACATGTGTAGCAAGGCCACGTGTTGAACGAAAGATATGGACAGCTGACAACAGGTGCGGCTCGTCTATTGTCCACTTGAAAAAGAAAGCAATACAAGTTTCTTATCACCTGAGGAACCGGAAAACACAAAGAAGGGGTAGCCGACAGATGGTCACCAAAGAGACTATGCTTCAGGAGAGACATGCAGAGATAATACGAAGCAAAACTTGTAAGCTCCAACATGTTTGCTACAGGCTGTACATCATAGTGAGTGTTCGAATTGTCGAGAATTTTATAAAACTTCGAATTATCGCGTGTTGTAGTCTGGCCAGCCATAGATTTTACTTCGAAATATCGAGTGTACCAAAACGTATTGTTTTAGTTCGATATATCAAGAATTTTTCTAGGGACTGAGCATATACTTCGAATTATCGAGAGGTTCCTATTATCGAAGGCTTGAATTATCGAGAGTCGACTGTATATATATATATATATATATAATATATAGGGAGTTTGTGAACTATAATAGTAGGAATTGAAAAAAAAATATTGAAAATAGCAGAACACAAATTACTGTACAGATTCTGGTTCTTCAGATAACATTCATTTAAGTTTTTTTTTCTGTGTGTTATCACGCTCCTATGAGACATTTTCATGAAAAAAAATATAAGTCAATATTGCCATTCTTATTACATTAATATATGCTTTTTTTAAGGTCATCAATCGTCCTCCGTTATGGAGGACAATCCTTCTTCTACAGGTTCTCGGAAAGTGTCCTACTTCTTTTCATTTTCAATATTTTTAAACTAAGTAGTTTATATCTGTATTCGGAGATGCCAGGTCAAACTATTACGTGCCATTTGCCGGTACAGTCAACTTCTCTTATAAAACTGTGTTGAGTTCTCATCGAAAGAAATGCCTGATATTAAAATCGAGGACAATTGTCTGTTTGAAGAAATTAGAAGACTAAATGTATATTTAAATTCTGATAAATTGTAACAAGGGTAAAATTAGCCTGGTGAAATTGATAAAAGATGGGTTGAAATAATTAATCCTTTCAAAAATGAACATATTCCATATGGAAATTTGGTTATTCTTGTTGAATTTATTTGCTGTTCTGAAATTTCCGATATATTAGAAAATGATATACGTATTGATAAAAAAAAATCATTCAACAGAAAAATACTCGTTTAAGTAAATAATGAAATGATGTGTAAACATAATTAGTTTATTTTTGTTTGAATTAATAAAATGCTTCCTATATTTACATAGTTATTTTTTTTCGTAAATATTTCGTCCTCATTTTCATTGTAAAAAAATTAGTTACGTTATTGTTATGAATGTGCCGGTAATAAATACCGTTAATAAATGATACAGAAATGGACGTAAAGTTAACTTTTAGTAACTCGATTCAGAATTTTGCACACATAAAAGCATGCATTTTCTTTCTTTTCCACAAAGCTCAATATGTGTTTATATTTTTTTTTTCATTTATATATATATATATATAGTCTGTCTTTCAAACAGTCTCAATGTTCAGCTGGTGAACTGTGAGTTTTCTTATTTTTGTTGCCCTAAGGCACTTGGTCACTGACAAATAAGGGGACAATAACCAGCAAAAAGTTTCGCTGTGTAGAGAAATATCTTGAAAGAATTACTGTTTCATAAAGATTAAAATACAAGTACTGTGTAATATTACGAATTTCCTTTAAAACAGAAAAGACGTCATTCAAGTACAAATGACTTCGTTATACTTTTTCGACAAGTATGATGTCCCGAAAAAATATCGTTTTTTCAATGCATTATGTACAAGTATCTTAAGAGATAAGGGAATATGGCTTGAAAGCAACACTGTGGGTCAAACATTTTGTATGTTCAAGTAAAAATATTAATTTTCCTTACAATTGTGAATAAACTATCTTTCTATCAATTTAAAATTGAAGGCCAAAAGATATTTCTCGCTCTCCTATAACAGACTTATTAAAGGTACAAAATCCACCATCTGGAAATTAGTTTTTCTACGCTCTCAGCTTCAATAATCTTTCTAGGTTGATGACGAATTTCATCCTTTCGTACGTATCATTCAAACCCATAATACGATTATCTTCATAAAGCTACGGATACGTTTATAAACCGAAGAATTTGTACTGCATTTCTGCAAATGAAATACTATTATGATCACTAAAAAGAAAATTCTACTTTTAATTCCAAATAATACTCTAAAATGGCGAAATATTTTCAGCTTTCTCATTTCTGTGATTCTTCCAAAACAAAAAGATAATCTCGGTCTTCAGTTCTGATAATGATTTGCAAAAATATTTTTTTCTTTCTTTATATATACATGTAATAATTTCAAACGCACTTTCTAAAAATCTTAAGAGATTAGAGGGGATTATTTCTGTATCATATTTTGGTTGATTTCTAGATTCAAATATAAGAAGAATCATACTCTATAGAAGCATCGAAAAACAGTTGAATCGTTGAGTGAGATTTTATATAATACTAGCTGACCCGGCAAACGTTGTTTTGCCAAATAAATTATTTCTAGTGAGTATTTTGGTAGTCGAATAAAAAATAACTAACTCATTATAAGTGTGTGGGGATGTGGTATATGACTGAAAGAGGAATGATGCGCTGTAAACGATGACGGCTTATAAAAGTAACAAAGCACCAGACATTCCTTTTTTGAATTTTTTGTACTTTTATTATTTTTAATAAATTCCAAATTATATCTCTATCACAAATTATGACAATTACAAAATAACATTATCAGTCTCTTAGTGCAATGGAACGTACGATATTTTTAGTGAGTCCATCTTTAGCCAACACAAACAAACTAGATGGTTCACCCACGCGAGAACATGCCACGTTTTTTGCCCTTGTGAAAAACACGGTGTGCCCAAATCTGAGCCACAAACAGACATCGTTTGGCCTTGAGACTTATTGATTGTCCTTGTGAATGCCAATCTAATTGGAATTGCACTTTTCCTGAAGTGCAACACATCCCGGCTGGCTCATTTTTAAATTTAAGCGCAATACACACACACACACACACAATGCGGACATTCCTTGTCCATAGCACCAATTGTCACATTCAAATGAGCGTAATATTTAATATTGAGATCATACTCGAATGCTAGACGACGGAATGAATCGGATGTAAATGCTCGATGTACTTGTTGGCGTTGTTGGTCATTTGCTCTGAGTGTGTCAAATAGGAATCGACGCGCTTGTCTTTGTTGATTTTGTTCAACTCGTACCTCTTGTGATCGTGATTTACGCAACTGTACTCTATTCACACGCATATCTTCATTATTCTGTTGGATTTTTTCGTCTTTTCTTTGAGCTCTTCTATTTCACGTGGCTGTAAATTTTGAATTTCGATGGCCTAAATCAGACCATTTGTGTCTTGATGACATTATTTACTGTACAATATACATAAATAGATCAAATTGAAGCATTTAATGCTAGAAAACAGTATACTGATAATGTATCTGTTTTTTTTATTATTATTTTAACTCTAACTTTCACAATTATAAAATATGTATATATTTCTCTTTACATTGAAAAATGATTTCCGAAAATTTTGAGCGCACTGAGTATTACAGTTTTATTAATTGGCGTTTAATAATAAATAAACTAATAAATAATAAATAAGAACTCAAAATGTCTGAAAATATGCAGAAATGGTTTATACAGGTAACGCAATAGTTGTTGTTGGCGAGAGCTCGTGATTTATATGAGATCACTTAATTAACTGAACGTGAGAACTATCTTGAGCAAAATGGGAATAAATAATTATAGCACTGCAAATTGATGATACATTTAGATTCATAAAAAATAAATTATGGTGGAAAAAATCCTTCAATCATCTGTGCTTTTCGAAATATCATAAAACTCTTTCACATGGAATAAAGCTCAACAGAAATATATTATTTACAACTTTCCTTAATGACAGTGATGTATTTATATATATCTTCCTATAATTTTTCTCTGTAGATCTGGGTTTTCTTTTTTCTCTGACAGAGTAGTATTTTCACATCTGGCACGAAACCGATTTTCGACGCCAAGCGAAACAACAGACAGGGGTTTTAAGGTTTTTAATTAATATCTTCTCAACTAATTGCAATATCGGAATGAAAAATAGTTTACGTCCTATTCTCAGACCTACTGAATATTCCCATAAAATTTCATAAGATTTGATCTAGTCGTTTCGGAGGAGTTTGGCTACAAACACTGTGACACGAGAATTTTATATATTAGATTGTCGCAGAGGTAAATAATGTCCACAATAGTTACAACTTATTATTTTTTCACTTATATTATTCACTACGTAGAATTATATTTTGTACAAGTTTTTTGAAGAGCTTGATACTTTAAAAAAATTGTTAAATATTTTTAAATGGATATCCATCGCTTTTAAACTCTTGATAGATTTTATTTCCAATGCTAAATGCCTTTTTTAATATTAATCTGTGTGTGTGTGTGGTTTTTTAAAAATTATTTCTACTGTATTTCTCAATGTCTATTTTTGACTGATTATTTTTAACTTCCTCTCTCAAAACTATGTATACAAAAACATTTACGACTTTTTGTATTTCGCCTTATGTCATGCATTCTGTAAAGGGTTTTTCCCCCCTGTCGCGTGCATTTTTATAATAAATAACTAAATTATTCTGGGAATTGCCAATTCTTCAAAACTCTATTATACTACAATAATGTTTAAAGAACTTTCTGCATAATAGATTTCAATCACTTTAATCCAAATATTTTATCAGTTATTATCATCAAACGTTCAGGTAAGCAAAGGAGCTTTCGGATGACATTGGTTATTTAAGTGAAACAGTCTTTTGAAACCATAGTTTTATAAGCGAACGTTTTTATTCTCTTCATGTGTTACTAATGATAGTGTGTGGTAAAAATGGCATCATGATTCAAAAGTTTTTGAAAAATAATTACCTTAACAAATTCATTCATTACTGCTATTGTTGCATTATCATTAATGTTCTAAGCGGACATTTTTCGCATATAAGTCCATCACAAGAATGGATTCTTACATCGACAAATCTCCACAGAGAAGATGAATCATTTTTAATAATAATGATTTATAATAAATGTCCTTCAAGTTCTTTATATCAACCATTACATCATGTTGATTATAAAATTCCACTTCGTATTTCAAACCAACACAGCAGTTATAGGCGCAATATTTGAGAGGCCAGCGTAAATCTTTTAAGCTACAAACCTCCCCCCCCTCTTTATTCCCTAGAAAATAATTACCCCTAGGGCTGCTTACTGAGACTTCCCCCGGAGAATTCAAGATTTAACATAAGTTCCTTGATCAAGAATTTTATTTATTTTCTCGTACTAAATTTATTTTAGTACAAAAGTATGGGAAAGATATAAACCAAGTACTGACCAAGAAAAAAATGCAGGATTAAGGAAAGTTTTTTTCAAATCTATTATTGGTGACGATCCACGTAATTTTGAACAAAGTCAGGTCATGATTATGATATTGAGTTAATAACCAACTCTCCAAACATACACCACATACAAGGAAAAGTTTTTTTCTGTTCAGACAGAAATTACGTACACCTGCTGCTGTATACGGTGGATATTAAGTTCTTTGAAAACTCCAGACAATGTAGACCTGAACAAATTTAATATTATTCAATAGCCGTAAAGTTACAGTTATAAAATCACCATTAACTATGCTGAAGTTTACACTTTAAATATAAACTGTTCAACTTGTGTATCGCTCTTAGTCTTCAAAAAAATAATCATTGTACATTTTTGTACGCAATGTCAAAAAATACACAAAATTTTTCCTTTTTGTACCATCCTTTCAGTCGTACAAACAAACCTTTCAAATTATTGTTTACAAAAACAATTCATTAATGTTGCATCATTAATCTCGTTCCGAGTACCTTTCATTTGCGATGACTTTGCTTTCTGTTTGTTGCACTCCTTCGAATTCATGGCACTGCATATAACACTAAGATGTTTACCTTTATATCTGACAACATAAATCTTATTTCGATATTCGTAAGCTTAGTCCCATGTTAAGACACAAATAACAAGAACCTTTTTTTGCTCGTATTTCCTTTTATCATCGATGTCATTTGACGTGTCTGCTATGCCGCTGACTCATGTGTTTTTCGCAAAGGTTGCAATGAAACTGATTATATTTATGATTATCTACGTCGTCAAATAGGTCAGTCTTGAAGGAAGTTTGTTTACTTGCGGAGGGATAAGAGAATACTTTTACGTGTTGACTTGAAGCCGAAATGTTTTTTCGCTAAGTTTTTCTTTTCTTCCCTTTCCGATTTTAGATTACAGAAAACATATTACGATGATGAATTCCATGTGGAATTTATATCGAGTTTATTTTTAGAAATAAAATATTGCTCCATAATTTAATAGGGTCTTTAAACAATATGCGATAAGGTGACGTAATGTCTTGAATTTCATTCTCCATGTGTCTGTAGTTTCACACAAAAGAATTGAGAAGAAATGTATTTGAAACATAACATATTCTTTTTTAAAACGATGGGCATGTTAATGCTGAATATGAAGATGAGTTTTGTGAGCTAAATTATATAAATGCTGTTACGAATTTTGAGTAAGTAGTTCTAATAATCGGTACTTGAATGCGTAACGCATTTATATTACTATATGTTATATTTATTGTAATATTAGCAAGCAACGCCGTCCTTTTTGTTATAATGGCGATTCAATAAGAACTAGGTGAAATCTTGGCAATAGAGCCAAGTTGGCATCATTTTAGGCGAGTTCGGGACCCTCTGGATTCTTCTAGGAATTAGAGGAGAAATCCACTAATTTCATGATCTATGACGCAAGAGGATTTTTCTCGAAGTGTTCGCCAGGTCTATAAATAGACTGATGTTTGCCGAAACGAGTCAGTCTGGTTTTGACTAGCGATCGATAGACTTGCTTTGACCATGAACACTAACGATTAGCTCGGCTGTTCAACATGACGAGCGGTGCTTGTGAAAAATCATTAACATACGTGTATGTTAGGCCTGGATAATTATGTCTGAGTGCTGTTGAAGGTGTGAAATTCTTCTGATATTTTTTCTGCGAATTTTCCTGCTGGATCATGCATTTCAAGGATTGTTTTTGTAAAAATAAATTAACCGCTCTTAAAGAACTGTTTTATTGTTTGAGACTAATTTGCACAAAATATTCGAACCCGGGTCAGCGTAACAATACTAGGACAATATTCAATTTACCCTGATGATAAATGTATTACTCTCTGATGAGTAAAACAGCTATTTTTAAAAATATTTTTTCAGCAGATCAGGATTATCTTTTTATATCCTATAGCGTAAATTTCTTTCTGTTTATTACCTACATTTACAGGTACTTTGGCATTATTTTATTCAAATCATAAACATTTTATCTTTTTGTTAAGAATCATTCTTGATTTTTAGTAAATTAAAAAAAAAAAAAAAACCTGGGTAGGTTATTTAACACAATAAAAACTGCCCTACCTTTTCTGATGTTCCAGGGCAGAGCAGATTGGTGTATCTGATTTTGTACTAGCTAATATCAAATTCAAAATTGATAAATCATTGGTTTGCTGAATTTAATTTAATTAAAATTACTTCCTTAACAATCAAAACATTTCTAAACTGCACATAAAAACGAACACAAGAGGTAACATTAACAAACAGAGGGGGGGGGGGAGATGTGAGATCTTTACAGTGTGTGCGTCTTCTTTACACAAGGGGAATTTTTTGTTTATCTGACGCAACTAGTGTCCTCTGGTGGGAGAAAGTGCGATCCACATATGGTTTGATCTTAAGAGTTTTTGAACACTTAAATTATCTAAGAAAGGGTCAAATATTTCTTCACATTAACGATCTAATTATTTTTTTCTTCTGGGGATGCTAATAGGACCAGTGCATTCATAGGGGGCTAGTATTACTTTTCAGTGTGACACCATATAGGTGGATATTAATTGCCACAATGTAATTTTTTCAACTGGTTTCCAATCCAGAGGTAGGCATCAAAGCTCTGACGATATTAAGCTGTGCCAGAAATTTAATGTGCCGAGAGCACCCAAGCTAAACAGGCACTCAGTGGATATTTATCGTGCCACATAATCCTACGACATGAACGCAGTCGATTTTCTGTATCATGAAATTCCGCTGATTTGGGCCGGAGACGAACCCGTAAAATGAGAAGTACAAGGCCAGTGCCAAACCAACTACTCCACCCTGCTTGAGAATACAACACATCAAATATAATAAAAACAAATATTTAGGTTCAACTTTTAATCAAGATATGAAGAAATCTGTAAAAACAATCAATAACAAACATAGATTAGTTTGATACAACAATAATGAATGAAATATAACAAAAAAGTAAAAGAAACAATAAGATTACATCAATAAAATATAACAATGAAGAATTAAAAAGCGAAAGTGTAGATAGGAAATGATTTTGTATCAAATGTACAACTGCAGCGCCTGAAATGGAGTGACTCCAAAAAAAAGAAAAAGAAAGAAAGTAGAAAGTAGACGAGTGATATTGCGCTGATAACTCAAGCAAAAAGAAACTGGCAACAACCCAAAGGCGAAAAAAATGGAGATGAATGAATTATTGAGATTATCAGTCATTTTTTGAGGTACTTATTGCTCCGTGCGTTTCATTTTTCATCTTTTGTTAGCACGTATATTCCTTTTTATTCTTTAATATCTTTCGGCCTGACATGTTCGATCTATGCTAAATCTTTCAATGTTTTCAAATGAGTGCTATTTCATTTTTCTATAAAAGAGTTCCGGGAATATTCATTTTTTTAGGAAATTTATAAACTAAAGATTTATTTATTTCCAAAAAATAAGATTTAAATGTCTTTATGAGCAAAATGATTATAATCTTAGGAATAAACTGATTATGTTATGGAACATGTTTTTCTTAACTAAATGATATTATTGCCTACATGGTATATATTAAGCTCCAAGAATAAATTATCAAATGTGTATATGTTCGATCGATTTAGAGCAGTTTCTCGAATACCACCTGTGTGATGAGTGCATGGATATTGCGAAAATTTTTATAAGATTCGAATATTTATCTTGGATACTTTTATTATGTTGATATACAAAAGAAATTGAAGTATTATTTAATAAAAATCTTCAATACTGGTTATTATATAACATTAACCATTAAAGATATTTTTGATTCGCATTTTTAGCAGTCTCTTTTACTTTATATTTTTATATATTCTTATTTCTAATAAATTTTTAGTTAACGACATCTTTTAAAAAAATGCTATATGCATTCGTATTTCGTGTTCAAACGAAAAGGTATAATTCCAAGTTCTGAAAAACGTAAAAGAAAAACATAGACATGGTCGCAAACTTGTGGCCGATGTTTTACTCGAATACTGTGTTCGAGTCTTGGTGTTACTTAAGTAAAGACCCGTGATTCAGAGGGAGGGACAAAGAACGTTAAACTTCATTTGCAGACATAAACATTTTAAAATTTATCTACTATGTCTATACCTTAATAAATATATATATATATATATATATTGTAATAATCCCACTAATATAATCCTTTAAAATAACTTTTAACTACCTTTGGTCCATCCTTCAGGACCAACGTTTAGTAATAAGTTAACCAGCCGCCTAACGAGAGATTTTAAACTACATCCATCCACCACACAGATCACGTGATTTTAAGCTGCGTATAATACGAGACTCCTGGAGACGTTCTTTCTTTCGTTTCTGTATTTTGTCTGCGTAACATGTAGCGGCTGCAGTGTGTTTTTGTGATGTGTTTCCTTGTCTTGCTTTTATGTGTTCAGATGTATAATAAATCGTTTTAATTAATCACCGGAATGCTCGTCAATTCTGCCGAAGCAAACATCGATCGTAATTAATAGTAATCATATAAAGAAATCATTTCAACGCCACGTCTATTTCATATATATATATATAATTACTATTTTTTTACATTTATCTAATACTAACTCATTCTACAATAATATTATTTCTTCAAGAATAAAATCCACTTGCACTTGAATCGTAAAATGTATCTAGAATATTTTTCTAAAGCATTTTTTATGAGGAAATAGAAACGCAGATTAGAATGTTTCAATGTTGTTTTTAAAGAGGGGTTTCAGACTACACCTGAATTGACACCCCATTTTCAATCTTTCTCAGTATCTAGTTTGAGCGACATCATATTTAAAGTTAGACACATCAATACTGAATAATTGAACTGTGAAAGAGAGCTACCATTTGTTCAGTCCTCTTCCAATAGTATTTGCATATACCATTTCAAGATATGTATTTTTTATATTAGAATTTACTTATCTGTTGGATAAACGTTTTAGAAAAAAAGTAAAACACATATTTGTTTTTTTTAAAAATTAAAATGACCACAATAGTAAAGTTTGTTGAATTATTTTTTTCTTTTCATTTTTCCACATACCAAAAATAAAAAAATAAAAAATGCATACACTCATAGGCATAACAATTTGCTAATAGCTTGGACTTGAAATAAAAGAAAAAGAAAACACAATTCAGTCATACATGAACAATATCCATTGCGTTAAAGTAATTATCCCAGAAGTCATATCATATTATGTTTTCTTTCATCATAAAAAAGTACCTAGAGACATTTTGTCTCCACTCAATCTTTTGCAAAGGAAATATATGTCGTTACCAATGCCATTACACTGCCATCAAAGTCAATACAATTAATTGCCAATTGCAATCAGAATTATATTAATGTGCAAAACGAGGCACACTTGAACCTTCGTCAAGTGACGAGACGACACCTCCAAACTACACCACCATGCCAACGATAGAAAATTTAACCTTAAAAATGACGCTCTGTTGTTGCACTAGGACTCGAACCCATGAAATTCCACCCCCGAGTTCCTGATCATAACCACAGGTTTCCATGGCTGCCATATTTAAAGAAAGGGTAAATCATCTGGTGCAGGAAGACAGGTGTTAACTTGGTCAGAGGCCTTCTGACTTATAAATTATGTCTTTACTCTGAAAATATAGTGGAATCAGTTGGACAAGAAATAAATCTCACAGCTATGGTCAAATTTAAGATGTTTTTCAGACGAAAGCTGAGATAATCACACTTGACCAACCTAATCCTTGCCTGTCTTTCTAACACAGACATCAACTACTCTACGTATCTTGGACTCCCCTCATTCCCCAGAAATATTCTTGAAATAAGAATATTTGTTATCGCGTTGTCATTATATAGTTTGCCTTTGCTTACAGTCGTCTCTCCATTAGACGAAATGAAAATCTTCCAAAAGGAACCTGTTCGTCTTCAGCGATGGTTTTAGATTAAATTTGGCCTTTGATGAACAACAAATACATGTATAGAAGTCAAGTGATGAGCTTCTCGGTCTTACCCTCGACATTACAGCAACGCAACGTTCCCGAGCTTGTGTAAAGGTATGTGGTAGCACCACATTTCTTAATTGTTGGCCTCTAATATTAATCGATTGCACGTGGAAAACCAGCTGCTGGGTCATGCTATGATTCTGAGGTAATTTTGGGTTTTACTCTAGATTTTATGAAGAAAACTCCTGTAAATATCTGAACGACTTTTTTTGCAATTGTTTTGGGTTTAGTTGGTGTGGTAAGGGTATGGTCTACCAATTATGATCATATAAAATAGTTGAATTGATTCAAACACAAACGTAAGATTGTTGATTTTTGTATATATATATACTTAATATAATTTTATCACAATTTTATTATATTTAAATTATTACTATAGATATTTATCATTGTATGTACTCATTATTTTGTTCTTTGCAATCAAATTATAATTTTTAATAGAAATATTGCAAAAAAGAGTATTGTTTCAAGAATTAGTGTTTTAGCAATATTGTTTATTATTTTTTTCATTCAGTACTGGTGTTGGTTCTGGACTATTTCAACGGGGACCTGTTTTAGGTAGATTTTCATTTGAGTTCATACTAATTAATTTTTTTTGTATTGAACTACATCTAATACTCTATAATAGATGTATTATTACAGAGATATTAGATAGTATATGATGTAGGTTCAATGCTAATTTAATTTTTTTTTGGTTGAAGGTTTCCTAATATTTCTTATTTATGATAGCACTTAGTGAATCAGTTTAACATTATTATTTTTTTTTCTTTCGGTTCATCTATAGCAGGTTATTTCACCTGTAGTTCCCATAGTAACCTATAGTTAACTTACTACTGTTATCACTTTTCTGTAATAATTTTTATTTATATTTGCATTCATTCATATCTATTTATTCTTCAGCTTGCTAATTTTCTCACTTACATTGAAATATTTGTTTTTGTTAAATTATTATTTACTTTGGGGCAAAATTGCAATTTGTTTAAAATTATTTATAGTATAAACATGCATTTGAAAAAAATTATTTTTTAATTTTTGGTTGTACTACTTTTCATACAGGGTTTTACCCTCACTAAAAATATTATAATTGCTAAAAAAATTAATTTATGTTTTTAAAGCTTAACCCGTGCGAAAAACGGGCATTTCAGCAAGTTGAGTAATAAATTTACAGTAATTTTCAATTTAAATTTTTTTCAGCCCTATATTATGTATTTAATTCCCTTTTTAGTATCCTAAAATCAAATTGATAGTACTTTTTAAAACCATTATTAATTATTATATTGATTATAATCAATGCTTAAGGGCTTTCTTGAATTTAAATTAAGTTTTTTAATTGTTATTTAAAGAGCATATTAGAAGGAAAGGAATAATTTAACATTGGATTACATATTTTTCACGAACAACTAAAAATGATTGAAGTATAGCATTTTAAAAATTTTTAAGTTTCTCCTTACTGACGTGAAAGTAAAAAAAAAAAATTGCATTTCCATTTTGTTTAAAAAAAAGCCGTTTTTCTACCTTCATTAAACGAAAAGTTATTTATAATCACTTTCAATTCAAAGTAATGAATCCAACAAACAAAAAGTTTGGTTTTCCCAAATAGTTATAAATTAATTATTCATAACCAAAGACCATCATTCTTAATGACTGTCATACTCTTATGTAACGTTTGTAACTATATTGTAACCATTGTACATTACAAACTTTGATATATTTTACAACAGTCAATTCTAATATCACTTTTTAGTATCCAGGAAAGCTAATTGGAATAACGCATGTAGATCTGATACGTAGAAAAATATTCCTACAGACCTTATTTTTTTAATGATCTTTACTAAAAACTTATTTTTAAAAGTTGAAGCTACTATTTCTTCAACAATTCAGATACAGAAAGAACGGTTTAAATTCCAAGTCTTCTTTTCCATTCCAGGGAGATTTTGGAATGCGAACCTTAATAATGGAATACGAATAAAGAATCAGGCCATAAGAACATTCAAATGAATCTTGGTGAACATGTATATGTGAAATTTATCCTTATGCATGTTTTTTTCCAATTTTGTTTTCCGCGTTTATTATTGATTTCCACGGAGAGGGAGAGAGAGAAGAGATATATGTAAAATGAGAGTAGATATTGATTTTATTTTACTACTCACATGACAACAAAACTTGTCCAATACATTTCTTTTCTTTTGTTTTCTGAGACTCTGCACACTGTACTATAACATGAAGAAAAGTTTTAGAATTCTCACATATCTTTTTCAAAGTAATTTTTTTGATGTGTTCTCTTCTTCAGAATTTCAATCATCATAAAATACTTGTTATTTGAAAATAAATGAAGAACGGGACATTGATTTATATCCATGTAAATTTACGCTCAGTGTTTCTTTGCATACCTGATGAACGGATGTAAATGAATATACCTGTACTTTTATTTATTACCATTACAATATTTCCATTAAAAGAAACAGATTATTAAAAAAAAAAAGTAGATTTGTAGGTGAAAATCTATATTTATTATTAAATTTTTTATTGACCATTAAATGGGAACAATTTTTTTATAAATAACTCCAATGTACAACATGATTCTGAAAGTTTGGTGGAGCTAACTCAGTTTTGTGAAATAAGTTGTAAAGTTAAATATGTATATATTAATTTGTATATGCATGTCCATCTGTCAAATTGTGGTCTTTATTACATAATACACCGTTTACTGTTCAGGCTTGGAAACGAATTGGAGTTTATTTCAAAGCTAAATTTAAATAATATATATTTCTTTACCTTAAATAATTAACTGAAATTGTAATAGATTTTAAAATGAAATAAAATGCTTGGAATTTAACGCTAAAAGAGCACCTATAATTGTTTTAATATATTTAAGTCTCAAAATTTCTTTGAAACTTCCGTGATTAAATATTTTTTACATTAAATATGAAGTATAAAATATTTATGCAATTTTATCTTTCTACAAGAAAATTCAGTCATGCAAACAAAGTTCCTAACTTTCTTTTCAAGTCATGTTTTAGACAAACATTAGTTAATTCCTTAACACAATATTAAAATTTTTACCCGAAATGTGCATAAGAATACTGGCATACACAAGGAGAAGAAAACTGAGCACTCGTGTAAGGACACCTAGATCAACTCTCAACTAAAGCATCAACTCAAGAACAACCCTCAGAAATGTTAGAAAAAATAACGTCTGAAACATATTGCTAAATTTTATTTCTTTATATATATATCCGGGGGTTCTTTCCTTAAATTTCAGTAAATCCTATATTATTCTAAATATAGGTACATGAAAATACCTTTAAGATGAAAATGTAGATCTTTTTTGAGCGAAATTTGCATTTAGAACTTGGACGGAGAAAGTACCGGTGGCTTAATATACTTTAGAAGAGACAGGAATACGTTATAACATGATATAACAACATGATATAACTCTCTCAAAAAGATCTTGAGGCAAAATTTTAATGCAAAAATGTTGTTAGAATAAGTATTTCACGTGTCAAAAAAACATGTTGGATATCTTGGTTCACTGCATTTAAAAAAATCCTGGGCAAATAAGCATTATTTTTTTTACTCCATTGCATCCAGTGCAAAGATGTTGGATATATTTCATATTTATGTATGAAATGTAAAATTAAATGATTTTTCCTTACTCAAATGTGCTTGATTTTCAGAAAATTACTAAGCATTCGACTTTATAAAATTTAAATATTATCATACTCGAAATTATTAAGTGTAATAAACTGAAAGAATTTTATCTTTCATTCTGCAATAGGTAATTTAATTTACTTGTCTTCTACAATTACATTTATATAAATGATATTGAGCAAATTAAAGATATAGTGAAATGTCCAACGCAAAAAAATTCTAATATTCTCAACTACATTTTGTAATCTATTGTGGTGTCGTGGGACTAGGAAGCGTGTATCGACGCTAAGCTAAACATTAAAAAAAACTTTTTATTGTGATCTAAATAATGGTTTATTTCATTTTCAACATTTAAAAGATCACTGGGAAGAGAAAAAGTCACTTTCAGGCTTAGTCCTATTTATCCAGCTGGTTGTATCGGTATCCTCTCCTCGCTTCTTCTCCGGGAATCAGATCTTCAGGATACGGAGAACGAAAAAAAATAACCGGATTTCTCTACCACGGGCACTCGCCTCGCTTTTTTCTTAGTCCGCAGGATACCGTCTCGGGAGTCGATCCCCTCTCTTTACGAGTCGACCCTTTTAAACTCCAGGGGTGGGTTAACTCAAAGCCCCTCGTCAACTCCCATTGGCAAGCCTCAAGGTTTGTTACCCGGCACCTTGGTATCACTAGCCTACCACTGGTGCAGGGAGATCAATGGCTCTGGTCCCTCTCGTAGGTTTCCCCCGACAAAGGCTTGTCCGAAATCTGGTTTTCGAAACACCTTGCCACCTTTTCCTCTTTTGATGTGACCCGCCGTCGTCTGCGAAGGCTCCAGCCATTTAAGACGGACAATCACTGCCTATGGACGTGCACAATACAGTTATGCTCAGTCCATAGTGTTACCAGTCACACCGGCGTTGACAGTTTAGATGTCCGACTAAGGACAATGACGCCAAAGCCACGTGCTATCTAGCTGTATTATTCGTCATGTATAGGGTGCGATTTTTTCTTTATGACTACGTCACACTACGAGTATTAAGAGGTAATTTTTTAACCCTAACACTAAAGACTATTTTAATACATAAAGGCAACAATTGATGTTTAGGATACACGCTCCATGCATACCTAAGCAAACTTTTGAAATATAAATTTAATCTTTACGGGGTGAGCAGTATATATTTTGACCAAAATAGTCTCTTAAAGAATATGCTTATTTTAAAAGGAAACCAAAGTTTTTCTTCCCTCTTAACCCTGCTATTTTTTCAGCAATACTTCTGCTATAATCTGACTCGAATTTTTTGACACAGATACTGTGTTTTGGTCAAAATTCTTTTTCAAAATGCTTTGCTGTAATTGCGAAAAATATAAAAGAATATGTTATAAAAAATCACGCTAAATTATAAAATGAATCTAATACATTGTTAAAAATTTTGTGTAACCAATACCTAATTTCATCTTAAAGTTGTGTAAATAATTAATATCTGGCTATTTGATATGTTAAAATAAAATTCTGTTGTATTTATTTTATGAAAAAAAATTGTAATCTTCTGAAGAAACGCCGGTCCTTGTATTAAAATGGTGGTTCAATGGAAACTTGGCAAAATATTGACGATACGGCCAAGTTGGCATCATTTTTGGCTAGAAAATTTGGAGATGGTGTCCATTTTTTGTGACTTGGTGACCATATGGATGCTTCAGAGAATTACTGGATAAATCTATAGCATCACCATCAATAACGTAAGTGGAGTTTTTGAGAGAGCGAAGGAAGAGAGCCATACACAGACTTTAAATATCAGTCGCTTATGGAAATTGAGTATTACTTCGGCTGTTAAGGCGTTGAAAAGCCTACGCATGTCAGGTTGCCTGCGGATGTCATTTAACGTTACGTACTTGTATTTTTAGATACTGATAGTTGTCTTTGAGTGCTGTAGAAGCCGAGAAAACCTACTGGGATTTATTGTGTGAATTTTAGTGCTGTTTCCTGTATTTTAAGGATTGTTTTTCCACAATAAATTTTCATCGCTCTTAAAGTACTATTTTGTTCTCTGGGGCTAATAGCATAAAATCCATGAACTCCAACTACGTAACAATACATGTGATAATAGTAATGTAGAATTGATTTGAATTAAATTCTGTGTCATGCCTTACCATTTTGCTTTTAAGTTTCTTTACAAAGTACTTGTACTCCTTACTATTGAGAGATTTCGCAGTGTACCGTGATTTACTTTGTAATTTTTTTCTTCCGGTCTTCCTTTATGCGAACTATCTACAGCTCCAATTAGTAAATATATAAATATTAATATGTTTTTGTTCCATTTCTAATGAAGAAAAATATTTTTGATATCTATATAGAATTTTTTTTCGTTCTTGTGTATTATTATACTTATCACTTTTTTTCTCCTTCATTTTACAAATATAACAGAGGACTTTTTTCTTTCTCTTATTGTAAGTGTGATACATGAAATAAAGTCTTGTAAACTGCAAAAGATTTTTCTCCTTTTGTTTATTTATTTGTTTGAAATGATATTTTCTTTCACACAATCACTGAAAATATGGATTTATGAATAATGAGGAAATTAACGAATGAAATTCATTAAAAGTATTTCTTGATTTATTTAAATTGTGTATTTTTAGTGATATTCTTCACAAATAGCTTTTTATTTTATACAGAATGTTGCTGTTTTTTTTAGGGAAATTTATTGAAGAAATATAGAGATGCATTATTAGAACAAATAATAGAGTATGCTATGCCTGGAATACTAAGTATATCAATTGTTGAGCTAGACATACAGGACAAATTTTCACCTGATCAATCATTTTCTCCTGATGAAAGAATTAGCTGCCCCGATGAAAAGAAGAAGATTCGAGTTTCATCCAATTAAAGCTAATCTTACTATAGAAATACATTTTAATGTTTAAAAAAGCGTGAAAAAAATCAATGGAAATAATTCTTTATCTTTCTTCCCTAAGGGAATTTTCATGAAAATTATTTTTAGCTAGTCTAACAGACGCATGAGAAGATTTTCTTTTCATGCTTCTGAAAATATCACATTTCACAAGATGTTTTTTTTTTTAAAAAAAAACTTGGTGTTATCCAATTACAATATTTCAACACTTCCAGCAATAGAAATATTTTATTTTCGAAATGATTCAAATATTTCTTTTATGGTGAAGTTTAATACTACTTTTTTATGCAAAACGTTGCCCTGTGCCATATTAAAAAGTATATATTAACAAGGAGAATAATTTTTTCAGAAAATAAAAATGTTCTTCACAGAAATATTTCTCTCTCTCTCTCTCTTTTGAATTATTTTTTTTATTTACTTTAAATACTAAAAAAATTCGGATGCTACCAAAAGGATAAAAATATAATTTACATCAAACTGCAGACTTACAAAATAATCTGTTAAGAAATTAAATCGTTTTGAATGTTTAAGGTATTTGATCCAAGTACTACTTAATTGAAAAGTAAAATTATTTTTGTGGAAAGATATATTTTCTGCGGTTTTTGTGTATATCCTATTCACTGCAGATAAACTAAATTAAATTCATCAAAACTTCAGTGCAATAAAATTATTCATTTAAGCAAATTATATTTTTTTTTCTTTTTTCTTTATGAATAACGATGATTTACTTACCATGAAATAATATAACATATAACTGAAAGATATATGTTAAATAAAAGAAAAACATTTATGTAATACATACCATTGAATAACTTTGTAAAACTCATAAAATTTGGCATTTACTATAGATAACTGTATCGGTTTTGCTGTTTACTTTCTTTAATTGAAAATTTAATTAGTTAGTGTGTGTTTGTGTGTTTGTGTGTGAGAGAGAGAGAAATTCTGTAAGTAAAATAAGCGTTGATTTAACGAGGATTACTGAGAAAAACATTAACAGTTCGTGCATTTTATTTTCTAATCCTAGAGACTATTCAAAATTCTCGAACACATTCCATTTTTGTAAATTTGATTCATTTCTGATCCGATGTATTCCCGTATTTTTCAAAAACTCATAAGAAGGTAAAATCATGATTATAACGCAGCATTTCTCAAACTATGGGGGACATGACAACTCCACGAAGGGGCAGCGAGGGCATTGAAAAGACAAAAACAAAACATTTTTTTAAAAAATTAATAATTTGCTGAAGTTAACAAACAATATACATTCCAATGTACTAAAATATAAAATGCGCATTTGCACTGATATAACACACCCATATATGTATCAATACTCTCTGAACAATGTATTTAAAATTAATTTATCAATACTAAGTCAAGAACAAGTTTAATAATACCAGCGACTCAATGTGTGGCCTAGTCATATATTTTTTTTTCTAATGGGGCTGCGTATTGGTATTTTTTACCTTTGGAGACCTAGTTCATTCCTTCGGAGCTGGTATCCTTTTTTACTGCGGCACCTTATAGGCGATACCAATTGCCGCAAGTAATTTTGACGCCCAGTTTCCTCCCCAGAAGGAGGCACCTGAGCTCTGACGATGCCAAATTTAACATAGGAATTTAATTTTGCAGAGAGCGCCAAAAACCAAACGGGCACTTTTTTACAGGCCGCATAATCATATGATATGGCCACTGACGATTTTCTGCATAAATATAGTAAGTCATATATAAAATTATATACAAACATTACCATTTATCTTGATAAGTTGTACGGTTTATAAGTAATCCCTTAACTGCCGATTAAAAGTTACACAATTCGCGTCTCAATGCCACCGTTTTCCCCGTAGGCGTACGTATGTGAGGTATTGGTAGAGGGGGACGGAATAAATAAGCAAAAAATCTGAAAAAAGTGAATTCTTCCGCAAACACTGTCAAGGTCCTTTTATTGCATTCCAAAGCTTTAGGAATAATTTTATGGATATGATTGCACTGAAAAGATCGTACTTTGGCAAGACGTATATATACGTCCAGTGAAAATTATGTTTAGGCCAAAAGAGACGTTTATATACTCCGGTGGCACTTAAGCGGTTTTTGTTGTATTGCAGGTTTAGAATCAAAGTATAGTATTATTGAATTCAATACATTGTTATTGTACGGAAGGAGGACGGCATTAAAATTATGATTTAATATTGGGTCGCGAATATTGAAAGTTTGAGAAGCACTGCTATAACACTAAGAATTTGCAGTATAAAATCTACTTAACACATTCAATTATGTGAAAGTGGGAGGGATATTTTTATACTATTTAAATGAAGTCTAATATATATATATAAACCCTAGATCACCTCTAATTTTTATTTTCCTGTTACATCTTCAAGTATCAAATTTATTACCCAGTTCGGGAATGAATAACACATGGTCTTAAAAGAAGTTTGACGTCTCCGATAATTAATTTTTATTACCTAAATGTCATGCCTAAATTCTCAAGTATACCTCTTCTCAATCAGAGCGTACTTGAAGAGTGTATAGCTTCTGAAGGGGCTGCGGAATCTTGATTTTTAACACGTGTCCGTCTCTCTCTCTCTCTTACAAAAAGATTACAAAGTGATCTTATGGAATAAAGATGGTTAAAATAAAATGTCTTGATGATCACTCGAAAAACACTACATATATATACATATACATATATTTAATGATTTCTTCTAGCATTCATTAACTCTACTCCGTTAAATTATTATCTAATTCTTTGGTACGATACAGTTATAATCTTAATCGTAATCTAATTGCTTGCGCGCATTTTTAACCAATCACGACTCCTGTTACAGAGGAGTCGTACGACCTTCGCTGCCAGTATAAAAGCTAGAAACAGTCGGTTGCTCTTTCTCTCTTTGTGCTTTGTCTGTTTGTCAACAATGTGTCCGTGTCGCTGCTTAGTGTTGCTTCTGCTTTATATGTTTGTTAACGTCAATAAGTTATTCTAAATGAGATTGCATTTGATACATTGGTGATTATAAATAAAAGAAGAATGAAACTAACCCTGAAGAAGTTTTCTATCAAGACACCACCAACATAAATACTCCTCGGCGAATCTACATGTAAAAACTCAACACCCGCCACGCTACAAGATACTTCACCAAAATCATCTCATATAAATATATATATGTGTGTGTGTGTGTATTTATAACTGTAGCACATTTAATTGGAAATAATATAATTTTTAAAGCGATGTTTTCGATTTTAATTTAAAAACCTATTATTTGGGAATATTGTGTTTCAACAGACTTAAAATTAGACCACATGATTTTAATAGGAATGGAGTTCAATCATTTCAAAGAAAAGAAATTTAGTTTCAGTAAAACTCGAGAGAATTTTCTTAAACAAAAGAAATACATTGTAACTAACATAATTCAAATCATGTTTTTTTTTTATCTTAACTTAATTTTATATCCTTTTTTTGAAAATATTTAGAAAGTAATTTAAACAGAATTTGAATTTCTTCCTTACCAAAAGAGACCAACGTTGTTTTCTGCTCAAAAATATGTAGTTGTTATCCTATATGGGAAACCTTATATGCCTGAAAACATTACTAAGAAGAAAAAAATGACCTCGAGAGTACTTAAAAATATTTTTGATAATTAATTTATTACATCTGTACAAATGATTTTCTCTTTACATTATATACGTTTAATGTAAACTAAATATATAAAAAAGGGCACTTTTCAAGTAAATATCTGCTTTATATTTTTTAATAATCATTTTTAATATATTTGTAATTGAACTTTGAAAAAGTCTTTACCAGTATAGAAGCATTTTTTTTTATGTTAATTATTTTACAGTTTAATTATTTTTACAGTTCCTTTTTACTTTAGGATTTACATTTAAAAATAAACTTTACAACGTTAAAAATGTACCTTATGCAGCAATATATATTGGCGAATTTCTTATGAGTTTAATATGTAGAATTTGAATTTTTTTGGGGGGAAATTTCTGTACGCGCTGAATTCCTTATTTAAGCAATTGCCTTTACTTTTTTTTAAAATGATTAACAGATTCCACGTATTTGCATCTCCCATAAAAAGTTTGAAAGATATAATTAACATTTGTGAAATAATGAAATAAATATTCATGTCTATGTTTAGTTTTCAGGGGTTTTAATACCGAGCAATCCTAAATTACTCTTATGTTTCTTCAATTTTTTAAAATTACTTTTTCAAACATTATTTTCACTCAGGATGTAACAGCACCTTCGTTCCAAAGTAACAAGCTTCAAATTGTTTTCACGCTGAATTTTGCAATAATAATTACTTAAATTTAAATTCTTACTTTATTACAGGGACTATGTACGAATTTCGTTACGGATAAATTTGTTTTGACACGTTTTCTGGACATCATATGTATCACATCTTTCAGAATATGTTTTATGGATATTGTTGTTACTTATCTCCTTGTCTAGCTTCTTCTAGACGAGATCTATGAGTTTATTCACTCTCAAAAAGTCATAAACTAGCATAGGAAGACCTAGCAAGTCGTCGTGAGACAAACCGAGGCATCCAAGAATATGAGTCGGGGAAGCCTGCCTCATCGTGGGGAGGGGGTGTCACTGGGTGGAATGGGCGAAGTACGTAGGGAGAATATTCTCCTGGCAAGGTCATCCTAGGCGTGAAGGCCATTCCACTTTACCCAGCTAAATATCTACAGGCAAATGAACTAAGTCAGTCCTCTACCTCTGGTGCTAGGCCGCGGTAGCCAAATGGTCTAGGTATCGGATCATGGCTAGAGTGTCATGAGTTCGATCCCAGTACCACTAAAGACCCGTCGTTTAGGGAAGCGATGCACACGTTAAATCTGTCGAGAGCTCAAACGTCTTCCCGTCGATGTGGTGTGGAAGTTAGGAGAGTGGGGTGCCAGCTCAGGTGTCTTCTGCGTCACTTGACTATGGTTCAAAATTACGCTGACTGTCGCCAAAAGCCCTGGTGTTTCTAAAATAGTGCAAAATTAATATTCACTCACTCACCTCTGGTGCTCAGGTATTTTGACAAACAGAGGCTGCCTTTTTTCTCCGTCTATGAGTTATGTTTTATGGACAATGTAATTAAGCCAATTGCTTTCAAATTATATATATATAAATCACAGTTCAAATTTCATCAGAGGTACCAATGAATACCCACCGTGTAAAAGAAGCCAATGCATATTAAATCTGGAAATAATTTAGATGTAGCTTTTACACATTTAGCACCACCCGAAGAGCACGCGTGGCTTGATGAATGCTATGGAGGAGTGTAATGTTGCCGATGAATTGCGAAGCTCATTCCAAACGGCTGGACTGTGACCATTCAGTGGGTCCCCAGTCATGTTGGGATCCTCGGTAATGAGAGAGCCTACCTAAATTCCAAAACAGGGAGCTGAGTCCTCTCAACCGGAAGTCCCCTTGACCCTTAGAATATCATGAGTATGACGACCCTCATAGAGTAAAATGACCACATACATTGACAAATGTATTGCCACGATCCAAAACACCAAAAGCCTTAGAAAGACATGGAAAACCCCTGGCTACTGTAGGTCCTCTCCCAAGGGACCTAGAGAAAGCCGAGGCCGTTGCTCGCTTTCGCCTAACCAGAGCACTTGACTTCCTGTTCGTATACCTCCACTGGCATAGCCTAGCTACTGAAGAGGCCATTCTGCTCAGCGTCAATGTCAAGTTGAATGGCAACCACTTGCTCCAATGCACTGGACTCGATGGACACTCGAAAGGCAACGTTCGCATTCTGTACTGGGAAACTCTTCGACAAATAATCAAGAAACCAAGTGGGCGTTGGATAAATAAAAATAAACATTAAATCTGAAGAGATTCATTGCCCTCCCATTGGTGTAGTATGGTAGTTGCGAGAGGGAGGTGTTAGCTTAGGTGAGGTGCACATCACCTGTCCGAGGTTCCAAACTGCGAGGTCCGTCGCCAATAGCCCTCGGGATGCTTTAGTAGTGCGACGTTTATTTTACTGTCATTCACTCAAATTTCATCAATAACGATTTAACAACTTCACACGAGTCTCTGAACTGCCCTATAGTTTCTAAACTAATACCCTAAAACTGCATTAAACATTTGATCTTTATTACTTCGGTAAAATCTCAATCGGAATTGGTCGAGATTAAAGGTAAGTTAGGGCTTAACTTAAGCTCTTTCTGAACTGTGGAATTAGATAAAAATCGAAAAAAGAAGTAATCGTTATCACCATAGTTTAATCAGACACTAGTTTAAAAACGAATAGTAAAAACTAAAGATATATATATTTTATTAATATGATAATTCTGGATTATTATTTAGTCACAGAAGCTTAAAACTGAAACAAACCACCCTTTTATTATTGTGTATACATTTTAACTTGATTAAACAGGAAAACTTACCAAGACTGTCCAAAAGTAGAACATCCATTTTTTTCTTTCCCTGAAATTCAAATTTTTAGTTTTATTTAGTGTAAAATCTCTATTTATAACTTAGTGTCCTCGATCGCCTAGTGTTTATGATAACGAGACCGGCGTGTCATGAGTTCGAGCCTAGCATCACTGAGGACTAGCGATGTAGAGGGGGTCGGTGCAGGTTATATCCCGTCGAAGGTTCAATGTTCTCCTGTATGTGAGGTAGTTAAGGGAGTTGCCGGTTCGGTGTCGTCCTTTTACTTGACCTTGACTCAAAATAATTAAGTCCGTCGCCAAAAGCCCTCGAGTTGCTTTATAGTGCGACGTAATTATGACAATTTTTCATTCTATTTAACTTAAAATTTGTTATTATAATTTTGATTTTAAGATTGTTCATAAAAATAATACTTATCATAATGAATTTATTAATAACAATTTGATTTGACATGAAATGAAAAGATAAATTATAAGAGGCGTGGAAGAGAATAGTGGATAAGAGGGCATTTGAGTTGAGGATTTTGGAAAGAAGGTCAGATGATCATGTCAAAAGCGGTTCAATTATTTTTAGTGAACTTTAACGAACATTTCTGGATAAGCAAATAATGTTTCGATCTGATATGTTAAAAAATACATACATAGCAATCTGCTGTTCAACAAAAACATATTTCAGCAGTTAAATATTTTATATTTTGCTTGCTGTATAAAACACTTTCCTAATACGCACAGACGATAAGTTACAAAAAAATTACGGTTTAATTTAAAAATACTAAGTATTATAACACAGCAGTCGACTTTTTCCTGACTTACTTCAAGTTGCTTAGCGTAGAATAATTTTTAGACAGAAGAGAAAATGGAGTTGATGCGAGAACATTATCGTGCCATGAGTTTCTATGATTTTAGAGCTGGATTATAAATCAAGAGAAATGCTTTCAACAGCTGGGATTAGCATTTGGAGATGAATTTCCATGTCGTGCTAATGTATTCAGATAGCTTAAAGAGCTTTTCAGTGATAGCAGTTCTCTTCAGGATGAAGAACACACAGGAAGGCCACGGTGTACAGTAATCCCGGACAATGTGTCAATCATACGAAAAATGTTAATATATGATAATCACTGTACCTACCGAATGATACAGAAGGAACTTAAAATTGGATCCGCAGCCATACTCAAAATTATTCGTGAAACATTACATACGAAAAAAGTAGTTTGCCGTTGGGTTCCCCATAATGTAACTGAGCACCAAAAAGAGGAGTGTGTCAGAATCATTAAAGAAACGATTAAGTTGCTAAATGATGGTGGAAAGCGCATCATTTCTAAAATTTTAACGGGCGATGAAATGTACATAGATTTTTTTTTGACGTTCCAACATGTTAAGAAAGCAAAATATGGATCTTTAAAGATGATCCAATCCCAACGGTGGGGAAAAGACAATGGGCAATACAAAAAGAAACGTATGCAGTTTTCTTCAGAAGTACGGGGTAGATCAAACCCATCAAGTTGGAAGGACAGAAGACAACAACAGCAAACTGGTGTACCTCTAAATGTCTTCCAGAAATTTTCCAAGTAGTTAATATTTGGGGACTAATTCTTCGCCATGTCAATGCATCTTCTCATACAGCCAGATTAACAAATGCTTTCTTAAATAAAACAAATAAAATTAAAGTGATAAAATATCCACCTTATTCTCCGGATCTAGCTATGTGTGACTCCTGGATATTTTTTAATCTAAAAAAGGACTTACGTGGACGTCGTTTTCATACAGAAGAAGAGCTTGTTTTGGTTATAAAGGCA
Organism: Trichonephila clavata; assembly: GCA_019973975.1. Classification (NCBI taxonomy): domain Eukaryota; kingdom Metazoa; phylum Arthropoda; class Arachnida; order Araneae; family Nephilidae; genus Trichonephila; species Trichonephila clavata. Next base: position 150,707 of record BMAO01020769.1, on the reverse strand, counting down.
TTTCCCCCTAAATTTTATGAAATAAATGGTTTGGCATTTAATCAGTAGAAAATGTGTCTACCAAAGTGCATTGATGCTGGAGGAGACAACTTTGAACACTCCTAAAATTTTGTATGTATAACTTTAAAAACTTTGGAGTATCTCAAAAATTTCAGAGTGACCCTCGTACATCCATCATTTGAAACAATACTTGCTGGTGTTTTTTTTTTTGTTTCTAGAATCCAGAAACAGAATCTGGATTATAACTCCAAGAAATTATGCTGTTCATTTGAACAATTTTTGTCATATTTGTGAATACAAGATAAAAAAAATCTACAGAAATGTGGTATTCAGAAGAGTGTTAGAAAAAAAAAATACTTTTGTTCAAATTCCAATTCAGATTTTATACTTATTGTAACGGGAGAAAGAAGTCTGGACAAAATCGTCTGCAATAACACAAAGCCAATGTCTGAAAAGATCAAGATTGAATTTGTACACAGTAAAATTTACCATAAGTGGTTTAAAATGGCGTCTTTCTGCTTTTCTCTTATGTTGACATTTTTTCATTTTATTACAATTTGTAATCGAACGTAAAACAGTCTTAGTCTTCTGGATTCTTTGTTCCGTTTGTTTCAATTACTGCTTGTCGTAAGATTGTTTTCCATCACTTTTGCAATGCGTTTGAAAATTGCCAATTGTTATGAAAAAATGTATTTTTTCGAAAGACAAATCAGTGGATATTTTGCACATAACACCTGTAAGGTAATCCGTACATGCTTATAACTTTATTTTACTAAAAGTAATATAGACTTCTCATTATTTTCGTGTTGTATTTCTTACTTTTTATAAAGAAAAACAAGAATCATCTTTTTTATAAGTTTTTTACTCACAAAATTAAATATTTTTGTTTACTTTTTCTTATTCTATTCAATATTAAAAATAATTGGATTTTCAAAATTGTACACACAGTAAAACATTTTTTTTCTCAAAAATTGCTTGCCGTATATTATTTTCTTTCGAAATTTATCGTACATAGAGTACCTAATATATATATCAATTTTTAACAACAATAATACTGTTAAAAATCAAATTAATAATGCTATATATATATAAATAATTTTATTACTATATCTGCAGTTAAATATGGTTTGCTTTTAGAGGCATTTAATAAATTTAAGTACAATATTTTAAAAGACCTGATGAAATTTAACTATCGTTCTAAATCAGTACTTACAGATGTAAAACAGAAAATTTATGATTAACAAAAGAATTTTATCATTGTTTACATAGATAAAGTGCCTGGTAATTATGCTATAATTTGTAAATATTTTTATAATACTATTATTAATGAACAATTTTTAAACAATGAATCTTTTAATAGATTGGAATTGTCAAATAAAGAAATTACTAATCGAATTACTGCTATATATATAGAAAATTGGGTGTTTCCATTCATAAGATTTAGTTTCCATATATATTTTTAACACCTAAATTTCATAAAAATCCTGTTAAATTTAGAACAGTAACAAATGGTTTTAAAACTTATATCACTGCTGCAGGTAAAATGCTGCATAATATTATACAAGAATTCATCAATAAGCAATGTAATAAAGCTATAATTAAAAATAGTAAAGAAATTACAGATTTTTTTAAAAATAAAAATATTTATTCAGTTCATAGTTGTGACTTTGAAGATCTTTTTAATTATATTAATATCAATGATATAAAATTAGGGTAATTTTAGATAATCATAGAAATTATAACCTTAATATTAATTTACAAAAATTTAGAACTCTAATAAATTTAGTCTTAAAAGAAAACTACATTATTTTTAATGGTTCTCTGTACAAACAAACCAAAGGTTTGCCACAAGGTGGCTTTACTAGCAATAGTTTGGCTAATTCATATTTACACTTTTACTAAAATAATTATATTATTAATAATTATTATTACATATTTAGATACATAGATGACCTAATTATTTTTGGTAAAAATAATAATTTTAACCGCAATATTAATTTGTATCCGGAATATTTAAAGCTAATAAAAATTAATAGTAATCCAGTTAAAACTGATTACTTGGATGTATCATTGTGTATTAAGGACTATAAATTACATAGCAATATTTATGATAAAAGAGATGATTTTAATTTTAACATTCTTAAAGTGCCTTACTGGAATTCCAACATTATATCAATTTATAGAAATATTATTTTCAATTATATTTATCGGAACAAGGTATTAGTTAGTGATAATTTTAATATATATTTAAATATTAATAATTTTATTAAACATTGTATAAAACATAGTTACCCTCCTAAATTTATAAAAAGTTACCTAACAGTTAAATAAAAAAAGTTATTAGTTGTACAGTTTAAAGATAGATGGCGCCTCTAGCAAATAAATTTAACAATATTATATTTACTTAAAAAATTAATTGTATATTTCTGGGTGGTACTTTTATTTTCTATAAATCTTAAAATAAAATATGGAGTTTTTAAATGTGTATATATAGTATTAATGCTACTTTATCAAAACTTAATAATTATATGCGATACTGTTATTGTCCATAGCCCGCGAATATGATTCACTTGGTAAGTCTTCTAATAGTTTAACTTTGATTGTAAATATTTTAGTAATTATTACAGGCTATAATATTATCGTTTTACATTAATAGATTATGGTTTTATCTATAATGATAGTTAAACTTCTGTAGAAATTTATTGCTTTCCCTATGGCCCAGAGTATTGGCAAATTCAGGTGAAGGTTGGCTGGCCGAAAAACATTGTTTAAACCTGCATTCCTAGTTCCTAAGGCTAGGAGTTTGCTTTAGTATTTCTGTGCTAAATCTATTCTATCATGATTATAGTTATCTTAGGTATATAACTATTTTTTGTATATTTTTGTAATATATATATATATATATATGTATGTATGTATAATGCTCACAGATTTTTTGAAAGTCTTCTATCTCTGTCTGTGTGTTTCTAATATGTTGATAATATAAGCATCTTTCCCTCCCTCTCTCTGTGCATGTGTGTGTGTGTACGCATGTGTGTTTATGCGTATGTTTGTGCATATATGAATACAGGGTGATTAAAAAACGTTTACAAAAGGACAAGGTGATTTAGGTGTATAACAAGGATAAAACCCACACAAGAATATAGTATCGCAAATGCTATACGATGTTACTAGATGCTGTTTAAAATAAAACCTATTTCAAAGACTACAATTAAAATAATTCCATATCATTTATTTATTTTAGTCACATGCTACAAATGTACGTTGCCTACAGTAGATGCTCAAAGCTTTTACCAGATGTATCAAGACACGCCTAAAATTGAATCTGCTGTGAGCGGGGCAATTTCTCATCCTGCGGCTGCAACAATTCTGCTTTATGTGTCTTCCGGTGATGAAAAAGTGCATTTCATACACAAGTTCTTTTTTAAAAGAATAGAAGAAGAAATAAATTTTAGATAAATCTGGTAACCGTGGTGGTCATGAGATTGGTCCATCACGACCAATCAAGTGCGTAGAAAAAGTAGCATGCAAGTGTGTTCTGTTTTCTGCAAAATACATGAGGACTCAGTACTAAATTCGAATGAGCAGACAAAAAAAGTATAGGGACATCATTCATCTTGTCTGGCAAAACCTCATATTAGAATATAAGATATTTGTATTCTTAAGGTATTCATGGGAGAATGTACGGATTAATTTAACAGTCTCCTAGAATACCCGCTCACTCGCTAAAGGAAAATTTGGATTGTGAGGCAAAATTCTGTTTTAAAAAATCGGCGCAAATTATTAATAATCAGTTAGAAACAAAAACTGAATTTCAGATAAGTATTTTTATGCGTTTGCATTCAAAACTTCCAAATGTTTCAATGTAAAATTTCAACGTCTTAGAAAATATGATTAACAAATATGAATGTTTTAAGAAAAATCTGTGACATTCTATCACATTTCCGTGTGTGTGTGTTTATTCTTTTTAATTTATTTTCTTAAATCGTTTCATGATATTCATGTGTTATATCATTATATTAGTAGGCTCGAAAGAAGTTAATTCATCTGAAAACTAGTCATACCTGTCAATTTTTAGCATTTAGAATTAATTTAAAATGTACCATAGAAGGTTTTACTCCTATGTAATCAAGATCATTTATGCATATGAATTATCCAAAGCACATTTACCATGGAGATAATGCATACATCAACAAATGCAAATTAACCTCACTTGTCTCGACAATGTCAACTATTTACGTTAAGCGATATTCTGAAGCCATTTATTGACAGCGGTTTGAGAAGATATTTAATTCAGCAATGTTTCGCATTAAAATCCCCCCCCCTACTTCCACAGGCTCTTTATTGAAGAGATACGTCATGTTGCCATAACACATTAACAAATCGAGAGATATTCCTACTTCTCATAAAGTATACCTCTCAACTTGCATCTGAGAATCAGAAGCTGCATGCAAATCGTAATCGTGACATTGGTACATCTGCTTAGAAATATTTGCAAATATATATGCTTTCACATATTTATTTCAGTGGCTTGTTGAGTTTTTTTTTTGGTTTTACTTTTTATTTCACCATATTTTTAACTGAATTTCATTCTTTCTTTATACATATAACACATTCTTATGACGAAAAAAAAATGATAAAAAAATAAGTTTTAGAAAATATGGAAATGATTGTGTATGAAATATGTAACTTTATTTTTGAGATTCAATAACTGGTTTTGACATGTTTTTCCAGATAAACAGGAGTATTTACATAATCGGCTGGTGTGTCCTGTTCGAATATTTTTCTCAGGACTTTTTAATATCAGTATATATTATACATGTATTCATTTTCTTTTACAACAGATAACAGTAGTGTATAGCAATACATTTTTCAAATTTTCCGTTATTCTATCTTATAAATATACTATTATATTAAAATAAAATAAATTATGTATTGTGTACAGTTCTTAGAAAATCACTCATCACTTCAAAAACATAGTTTCAACTTTTTATCTTTTCAATTTCTCAAAGTATTTCTTATGTTGCTAAAAATTCACTTATTTATTTGTCAATTTAATATTATTGATTTAAAAAGTGGACGTTCTTAGTCCATATGTTGTTCTGGACATTTGACCTTGATTCAAGTGTTTGAGGTTTATCACCAATAGACCCGATGTAGTTTCGAGATGTGTTGCTATTAAAAAAATCGCCAATACAGCCATATGACATTAAAACGCAGCCAACTACCTCATCATCTTAATTTATAAATACCGTAAACTTGCCCAGTCTTATTCCTAGGGCAAGGTTTGAAGAATGTAGTTTAATTTTAAAAGTCACATTTTAGAAAAAACATATTTGTAGTAACAAATGAGTATATTTTGCATATTTCGTTTCATGAAATAAAGGAAACAACACATTGGAAAAGGGATAGGAATAACTCTACGGAATAGAATTATAAGCGTAAGCATTCGTCAATGCTGACATACAGTGATTCCAACATTTTTTAGCCTGAAATTAAATCCCCGAAATCTAGTCTTGTTTTAGAAGATGAAGGACATCCTATAAACCCTAGGAAAACTCTATATCTTTATAACTGTTGAGGAATTACCCGAAAAGTTTGAATTTCCTTACTCTGCAATTCATTGACATCTTCGAGACATTTTAATTGCACTTGAAGTTCGTTGATTAGTCCTCAGGCGATGGTGTCTGTATTTAGGATTAATGATTCTTCTTTTTCATAAATTTACCTGAAATTGATTAAAATTGCATTTTTTATAGAGTTGCCTTATCCAGGTTTCTCAACTGTGGGCACGCTTTTCTAGGGGGGGGGGTAATAACTCTACGTGGTGGCGCGAGCATACTGAAAACTTATATATAAAATAAATATATATAATATAGCAGTAAATAATAAAAGAAGACTAATAAATCAAGAATCAAGACAACGAAGAACAAGAAATGGAACATGAAAACAAAAAAAGAAATGTAGCAAGGGGAAACTATTATGATTTCTGACTGTACTGGATTAGACAGTGAAACAGATTAAACAAGTAAAAATCAACTTCTCCTGCAAAAATTTTTCTAAAAAGTCCAGTAAAACAAGGCAAAACTAAAACCACTGGTGAATATAAAGAATAAATAGAAGTTGCAATATAAATAATAAATCTGAAGAAATAGAAAATAAAATAAAAAAAAATATTTGCAAGAGAGGTAATAATGAATATAACATAATTAACAATAATGTAAATGAGCAAAGAAATCTATCTACCGATGTATAGATTCACAAATGTACTGACTCAATGATTAAAAAACTCACAATACTAAGAAAAAGGCCATCTAATATATTTTAGTAACTAAACTATAAAGCATATATAAGAATATTATATACTAAATATATTAAGAAATTATAACAAGAAAATTATATACTATAAAATAATAGAAATGAATACTTAAATAAAAATAATTAAAAAGCTATAACTTTGATGACATATATTTATAAATAAAATTAGCTGGATAGTTATAGTCTAGGCAACTTTGAAAGAATTTTTTATAATATTAATTCTCAATACTTCTTCAGATACTAAATCATTATTTCTTTTTTATATAATTTAGAATGATATTTCTAAAAATTTAAATGTGAAGGGTTACTATTCCAATATGCATTTTTTATAACATTAAAATCAAAAGAGTCTCTTTTATCAAAATATTACTTTTTAGCATATTATTTTCAACTTTTAATTCTAGATCAAGGAATTTGCTGACTCTATATTGCAATTGGTTTTTAATAATTTCAGGTAGGTTGGATAATAATTAAATATAGGAGTAAAGTCAACTTTATTACAGAAATAATTAGATCATCGATGTATCTAAAAAAGTAACAAGGTCTGTATCAATTTTTCATTCTCGAATAGTGTAAATAATATTAGCAGACTATACTAGCTGGCACCTGTAGACTTTAATTTTGATATAAGATCATTATGAATATGTATTTTCTTTCACATTGTTATTATTATTTTTTAGTTTATCATTTATTTAATGATTTTATATACATTTTGTTTTAATCATTTCTTATATGAGTTGATAAGTTTCTTCAAAGCTTAGATTTCACTCTTTTCTGTTCTAACGTATCTTTACTATTTTTACAATAATAATACAATATATATATATATATATAAGATAATTATTAATTTACAGAAAGGAAGCAGAAAAAAATGCATTCTGACATAATAAAAAATAAAATACACATTTACACTGATATAGTATACTAATAAATGTATCAGCACTGCGCAATGTATTTGGTAATTAGTTTATCAATACTCAATTAAGAACTACTTTAATAATTACTAGTTACTTCCATGGGCTTACCATACACAAAATTACATAAAACATTTAATGCTTATCTCGATAATTTGTATGTTTTGTAATTAATGTCGTACTGTAGCTTTAGCGTTAAAGAAGATTATTATTGCGACTCCCTTGGTTTTGTTATATTCAAAATTTAATAATTATCATGAACATTTGTACTATTTATAATTATAATCAGATTGTAGTCTCAGCATTTAAGCGTATTATTGCTGCATTCAAAACATTAATATTGTAGGGGGAAGGGGAGTGATGAAAATTATGACTAAAAATTGTGTTGCAATTTTGAAAAACACTGATCTAACCATTGTCTTTTAATACATGTCTGCTAATTTTCAGTCGGTCAATGTTTATAATTATAAGTATTTTTGCGGAATCAATTGATTTGATTTTTTCATAAACGTCTGTTGAAGCTGCATGAGTGCTGGTTTTACAACCGAACTCATACTTTTGAACTAGTATCAAATTACCAGTAAGATAGTTGAGTTTCCACTCCCCACTCCCAACTTCCACATGGCGTTAACATGAGGACACTCAATACATGTAAAAAGCATGAACCTCTCTGCACGAATGTTACTTAAGGCCATGACTTTAACACACGTCTGAATGGAAGCAATACGCGCGCGCGCGGTTTCGAACCTGACCTCTCGGCTAGTGCAGCCATTTTGCTAAACAGTAATAGAAATAATTTCCAGTTTTAATACTTAGAAATTCACATTTTTCTTCTGCTAAGTTATTGTAGAACAGAAAACTTGATCCCTCTAAATATCACTTTAATTGGTCAAAATTTCTAATTTGATTCATTCTTTAAGTTTGTTTTGTCAAAATGTATCGCTATTTCCGTTTGTTCTGTTATAAACTGTTACTTTATTTGTTGCTAAAAGAAAAAAAAACTGGTACATTATATAACGTACATTATTATTTTACTGATGATTTAAAATGCTAGGTAAAATGGCAAAAACAGCAATTAACAAAAGAAATTATATAAATTATAAGGAAATATTAAAAATTTCTTATAAACAACATATGCCAGTAAGCAAAAGTATTTTAAATTAATCAACTACTTTTATAAAAAGTTTCACCTTATATTTCCATCATTGGGTGTTCTTCAAAAACAGCTATTACAAAAAAATGAAAATGTAACATCAGGAAATCACATTTATGGCAGAAATTTTTATAAAAGAATATGCCTTCAAAAACAATGAGATAAAAATGTAATACTTGAAAGTGATTTACATTGAAATATTCGTCCCTTTTTGATATTCAAGAGAACATTAAATTTTGAGTTCTAGCAGATTGTATAAAACAACAAACGACAAAATTTATTCTCTGTGTATTCTGAAATAAATAAAATATTAGAATATTTCTCTGTAAAATATGAACAACCATGAAATTCCTACTCTTTTGAATGAATTGCTTCTTTTATATGCATGCTTGCAGCAGAATAACTTTTGCATAAACAGACCTTCTGTTCGCTTTTGATGTAGAAGTAATAACATAAGTGCGGAAAATATGCATCCAATTTTACACAGAATAAACTATTCATCAAATTCCTTTTTAAATAAATACCAGTATATATATATATATATATATATATATATATATATAGGATGGCCATAATTAAACTGCAAGTGTTGAAGGGGTGCTGGAGAAAAAAATCGCTGGGATTATTCCAGTGAAATTTGGTATCTACACGTTTCAGAACGTGCACAAGTCAAATATGCAACGAAAAAAATCGCCATTTTCACCCAATAGATGGCGCTGTACCGTATTTCAACACACACCAGTGGCATATACAACTTCCAAAACCAATAGACAGAGCATAATGACATTCTAAGAGTCATATTAACAATATATAAAGCATCAATTACAGTTTATCAAAATTCCACACCGTTTGCTTCAATAATTAAATTTTTAGAGTATCATGTAATCACAAATTAACGTAAATTAAGATCACATAATAAACAATCCATAAAGACGCTTCGGAAACCAACTAAACCATTATTTATTAAATAAAATTATCACTTGATGGGCTCGATATGCGAACCACCAGATGCAGCCACATGCTGAAAACGTAAAACAGCATGGCCCACGCATTTAAAATCTCTCTTGTAACACACCTTACTTGTCTCGATATGCTAGATTTCAATTGAAAAACAAAAGCATGTCGTTCTCTATAAACCATATCTTTCAGATGTCCCCACAGATAAAAGGGGGGGGGCAAGCGTTTTCGAAACCTCTAATTATGACTCGGTCCGCACCAAAGGTATCATGTAGCAGTTTTTTGACAGATTTAGTGATGTGAGGGGGGTCTCCGTCTTGCATAAATATCGTGTATTCTAAACAATGTCTTTTTTGCAATGCTGTAATCCATTGTTTTCTCAAAATTATACTGTAGGTAGTCCCTGTAACACTGTAGCGCTTGCGATCACTTGGAGTTGGGATCTCAAAGAAATATGGTCCCAAAGAAAATGAAGTCATTCCACTCCATCCAGTTACAAAATCGTATTATTTCATGTTTAGCGTATTGGTTACTCGTTCCCCATACCCTGAAGTTAAGCGCATTTACACTACCTGATAGTGTAAAATGCACCTTGTCTGTCTACAAGATCCTCTGCATCTAAGTGCCATTCTCAGCTATTTCCGACAAGACAAAGTTTTCAAAATCAAATCTTAGAGTGCCATCATGAGGTTTAAATTCCTGAAGCATTTCAATAGTTTACCGATAGCGCCGAAGAATGTGGCGTAACACTTTATGCACAATTGTCGAGGGAAGAGATAATGTCCGAGCCACACTTCTTGGGCTCACTTGTTACAGCATACTGGCTCCTGAACTGCTACTCCTGGTAGCAATAGCGCCATCAATTTGTTGCGTCGCTGTTGCTACTACGAAAATACGGGTAGCAATAGCGGCTCAAATGCTACCTGCAATTGCTACCGAGGGCCCCGTCACGATTTACGGGGCGCCGCCCTCTTGTGCTTGGAATAATGCCCAATTCTCCAGTTTCTTCAAATTTTGAAATCCTATTTTTCAATCCATTGACACACACTCATTAGACCGCTTCTTAATCATTTTATATTTGCGCTATTCTTTCAGAGTAGCTGTGTGTGTGTGTGTGAATAATTACTAACGTTCTGATAGAATATATCCACTAACAAGACGCGTCCCTTCTTATGATTGACCATTACTCAATGTGGTCATGTTTTTATACGGTTCGAGGGCTTAAAATTTCCATGTATGACCATTGTGTATTGATTGAAAATTTTTTAAAAGGTAATAAATATTTTTTCTCTTTTATAAGTTAAAGACAAAGTGGTGTTAGATAGTGAGGAAAAGGAGCTGTATCAAATCAGACTTCAAATATAAATTCTGAAGCCCTTGAAGAAACAAAATTTTTATGTTGTTATTTTTTAGCAATGTTGCGCTTGAATTAGAGCACAACAAATAATAGCAGTAAAAGTAACCAAACATGGGATATATTTTGAGAACTGGATAAACCTAACTTTTTATTCAAAACATTCTAAATATCAATGCAAATGTAAGTCATGCTTTTTCAAATACAAATTGAAATCTAACAAACAATTCGATAAATATTGTACTATATTTTCCTTCAAAGTATTATAATATTGTAACTAATTATTCATTTAAATCGTGATTTATTAAACAATGATCCTAATTACCGCATTTTAGAGGATTCTGTACTTCTTTTCGGGGTGGAAATTTCGATGACAACAATTTGAATAAGTTTTATTTTATAACGATCACACACACACACACAGGGAGAGAGAGAGAGTTCGCACATCGTTTATTATTTGCTTTTTTCCGATTTTTCAATGATAAAGACCCGTGTTTTCTTAATTAAAAATTTGTTTTGGATTAGTGTTCTTTTTATCTATCGGAAACAAAGATAGCATATGTTCCGCCATGAAATTTCGAATATTTTTCATTCATCATTTTTAAATTATATATGCAGAATTCTTTTCTATGTACATATAACATAATGATTCGGAGATATAAAATTCAAAACAGATAAAAGTAAATTCCCAATGATACAAAATATTTATGAATGAAAAAATAATTATTTGCAAATTTCCTTTTAAATATTTAATCGGTTCAGGAATTCTGGGAACAGTATTGTTTTCATTTTTTAAAAGTTTTGTGTAGCATTAGCATATATTTAAAAAACTATATAATATATAAAAATAAAGTATGATTATTCCATTTTTGTTGATAATGATAGTTGTTTTAATCATATAAAAAGACAGTGTCTCCTAGCGTTAAATTTGTCAGCATTCCACTTTTTTACGGGCGAAAAATTTCAATATCACATTTGAAGTAATGTAATCTAAAGCAAATATGAATTCTTCATTGAAAGATATATTCTAACAGTTTTAAAATTTCTGGCATATATAAGTTTTTTATATAAATTTATTATCAATATCTTTTTTCACTATAGGAATTACCATTCAAGAAAAAATTAAATTATTTCATAAAGTCAAATTTCCAGTGTTTAAATAATAGCCGTATGCATTACGCTTTCGGAAAAGAAAGCTGAAAAGAGACGAAAATGATAAGTGGTGCTGCGATAGTGTCCAAAGTCTTATCTGTCAAAGATGAATGAGAGGTCTAAAATTTAAAACGAAAATCGATTCAGTCGCAGATGTCTTTATCTTTTTAAAGAAGTTACGGAAAAAGAGTTTTAAAGAGTGTAAGGAACATAAAAACTCTTATATAAAACTACTAGTGATATCTGATAATTAGTAAAAGCTTTAAAATTGATAAACGATGAAATATAAAACACGTTAAAGGTTTCACAGCCGAATGATCATTACCGAACGATTATTTTTGCGTCTTTTGTCAACAAAGATATTCAAATCGTGTATACACTCACTTCCAAAAGTTAAGCACAAAGATGTGAAATGCAAAAAAATCATCAAATACTGCTTTGATTGACACACAATTTGGCAGTAAAGTAGCATATATATTTATACATAAAACAGAATCAATAATTATATATAGAAATGAAAACAATATTAAATTTTTGTAAGTTATCAGATAATTTTATACTGGAGACTTAAACAAAATTATGTATAAAGTGAAAATAAAGAGCATACTATAAAAAAGGACATTAATAGGGAATGTGATCCCCCCTCATCTGTATGCAAAGTTTACACCTTCTGACCATGCTTTCAGTGAGGTGGTCAACCACCGCAGAACTAAGCAATCGTCATTCTTCTTGTAGAGCAGTTTCCAGCTCAATAAGAGTGGCTGGAAGTAGGAATCGTGAAGATAAAGCACGCGGCCGAGAGCATCCCAAACATTTTCAATGGGATTAAGGTCGGACAAATAACGCGCAATCCCTTCACTCTCCGGGTAGTTATCGACGATGTCAGCTCTATGGGGACGTGCGTTATCGCCCATTAAGCTGCTGCTGCGTACAATCTCACAATGGGTTCTAGGACTTCATCTCCACACCGGACAGCCGTTACAAAGCCCCGTTTAAAGATGTGCAGGTTGGTGTGTTATCCAAATGAAATCCCTGCCCACACCATAATGCTTCCGCCTCGGAATGCGTGATGTTCAGTGATGTTTTGGGGCTGATTGTGTGTTCCTTGTGTACGCCATATCCTTATACGCTTGTCATCTGGCTCCAGAGCAAATCTTGTCTCATCAGTAAACATGGCATTGCCTCAGTCAAACACAGTCCAATTGCCATATTCCCGGCACCACTTTATTCGTGCCCCTCTTGATTGGACGGATAGAGGAACACAAATTCGATGTACCCGGGCATACAGTCCATTCATATGTAATCTTCGGCGTACAGTAGTTGCAGATATAGCCTTACCAATGGACGCTGTAACCATAGATGTCACACGTGTGGAGGTCGCTCTGCGATTCCGCTTGGCTAAAATAGCAATATATCGATCTTCCGCGGGGGTTCTAACCCTTGGGCGACCACCTACGGGCCTTCGGACAACTGTTTGTGTGGTTTGGAATTGTTTTCATAACCTTGAAACTACAGAATGATGAACGCTGATGAAAAGAGCAACATCTGTGATCGACTGTCTCGCTTCAATGCGCCCCACAGCACGCCAGCGCTCAGAATCTTCCATTCGTTTTCTGGAAGTCATAGAAACACGTATGTCTTGAAAACAAATTGTACGAAAGTTTTAAACACCTTCTATCAGCATTTACAATCAAACTTTGTAACCTTTCATAACACTGGAATCTTATAAGACTGCCCTTTTTGCATCTTTCAAGACATGAAAGCACGATTGGCTGTTACCTAACATATTTGCATACTTCCATCTACCTCTGCAGCGAATTGTATCCTCTTCAATTCTGATTGGCTTCCGAAAATTAGCATTTTCCTCTCCGTGCTTAACTTTTGGAAGTGAGTGTATATGAATCTTGATACCACTAAATAATCAACATTTTAAATGATGCAGGTATCTGCTATTCAATTGTAATTGACATTTAAAATTCCTGCACGTCTGAGGGGGATATACTAGTTAAATACCAGCAGTTTAATCATTCCATCCTCCCCCGTGCATGATTAATTTATGAAATCAGCAGCTCTCACGTTTTTCTTATAAACCGAAAGCTGGATTTTAACTTAAAAAAATGTCCTACACTTGAGGACTTGCCGTGTCTTCAAAGGCTAAACGGCCAAAATGCAGCCCATAAAAGGCAATTATTAGAGGGATTTCTTGCTTAGTTTTTTTTAAAGAAAATAGTGAAATTTTTAATTATTTTTTCGAGGGAAACTCAATTTAATTTTTAGTTTTTTTTCATGACATATGTGATTTTATTCCGTTTTTTCTAATTTATTTTCTTTATTAAATCTGCACTAATTTATTTTACCTTTATAAGATAACCAAAGGGAATTTCTTAGCAAATAAAGGTGTTCTTTGATGCAAATTCTTTGATTTGATCTTTGAGTATAATTTAAAATTGTAAACTTCCTGAACACAATTGCAGTTTTTCCCAAATTCATATACGGTACTTAAAATATTTGCTTCCAAGTGCAATTTGCTTGTTATACGGTTTTATTTCTTTGTTAAATTATTAAATGCAATTCAAGTTGAAATTTATTTTTTGTTAATTTTATAAGAAGAGTTTGTGAATTATTTACGCAAAAAGAATTGTTGTCATTTTATTTCTTTCGTCATTATGATAAGAGCTTATTGTCCTAACATATACTGAAAAAATTTGCTAAACTATGGATTTTTCCCCTGTAAATAAGTTCGTTTCGTATGGTCGATGCATTCAAATTTCTGTTCATTGGACAAAGAAAGTCGAAAAAAAGTATTTAGATTTCTCAAAAGATAATAGATTGAAATATCATTAAGTTAAATTATTTAAAACAATCTGTAATTTCGAATTTCTAATATTTATATTTTTCAAATCAATGATGATAAAGATTTTATTCAATGATGCAATAAAAGTAATTTGTAACTATTAAAGCTTAAATTTTATCAGTTATAAAATTTGTCATTATGATTTCTATGTAAAAAGGAACAAATAGTAAGGATGTGCAAGGAGTATTATAAAATTGCAATAGAATAATTTCTTATACAAATTAAAAAAACCCTCTTAAAATAGTAAATAAAATGGTCCTGATATATGAATGCATTCTCCTGAGAGAGTGAGGGAGAAAATAAGAATCTCTTTGAAAACTCAAAATTAAAGTTGATGGGGAACAAATGCATACAAGGTCTGTTTAAAAACTACCCAACCTTTAGACAGCAAAATATCCTATCTTCTTTGCGAGATTGGAATTCTGATCAAATTGAAGGTATGCCCTTTGAGCTTTCACTAACTTAGCCCAAGCATTTCTTAGGCAGCCGAAAACACTTCCAAAAAGCTTCTTTTGAAATGGAGTTATACTCAACCGTTGCGTTCTGCATTATTTCATATCTACTCAGAAAACTAATCGTTTCAATAGTCTTTTCATTTTTTGGAACAGCTAGAAGTTGCAAGGAGCCAGGTTCAGCGTTGATTGTGTCCAGTAGGTCATGTGCAGCTACAAGCCGGAAGTCGTTTTGTTCCACCGATAGACGATTGGAAACACATTGAGTAGCTGCTCCGTTCATGATCATATAAAATTGCATGTGCAGAATCTGTACTGATCTAAACTTTTTCAGCAGACTCTCTTAGAATCATTTAAATACCTTTAATCATCAGAATTTTCACCTTTTCAACAACAGCTGCATTTCGAGCGGTTTCAGGCCTTCTAGAAAGTTGGAATCGTCTTAATTTGTGTGATCGTCATAGCATTGTCTCCAGACACTTGCTAAATCTTATGAATTGGTGATTTTGAAAAAATTTGATTCAGTACCTCTGCTAAAGTCATTCAGACATCTTTAGAAAAATGAAAATCTGACGAACACGTATCACAGCACCTAACTCGACTGTCATCTGGAAACGACTGGTTTACCGGAACGATGGGGAAAAAATCAAACATGTGCATCTCTACAGTGCGCGAGAAAATTCAAGGTCGGATAGTTTTTGAGCAGACTTTGTACATTAAATATTTGTCAGGAAAAAAATTTCAATATTCTTCCTTTTGAAAAAAATTTAAATGAAGAGATTAAATATATGATGTATCTAGTTTCTTTTATCGTACATATAATTTACAAGAACTATACGAATTATCTAATAATTTATCTGTTTTCTAGCGTCTAAAATTTTATAATATTGCATGTGAAACTCCAATATTTATTTTGAGTAAACACACGATATACCGTGGAGAAATAAAGTATCCCCCTATAAAGGAATTCTTTCAAAAAAGAATAAAAAGGTTGTTTGTTTTTTTTTTAAAAAAAGAAAAGTTTTTTTTAAAGAAGTAAAATATTTTTTTATTTTTTATAGCAACATTTTTTTTTATTATTATCTAAGACATAATTACATCAACAAAAACTTATGCTCATGAGCAGAACGAGTTCAGATGAGTAAAAAAAATATTACTAATTAGAGAAAAAATATTAGCTATTTTAATTATTATTACGTATCGAAAAGTTCAGTGGAGCTACATGAGATAAGGCTTTCTACTTTTTTATATCTCAAACTATGTATTCACTCGTCTATATTAAATATGCCAAAAAACGTTTCAAATTAAATTTTTTTAAGCAAAGACAGGGTAAGAAAGTTTTCCATCCTATTTTTTATGAGTAATGAAAACTGTTCAAAGTGTTTTTTTTGGCCTTTTCGTTAAATGCATCGTATTACCTTAAGCTATTTCAGCTAAAACATGTGAAAAAAATGTGTTAATGTTCATTAAAACAATTAACTTAAAAAAATTAAGAAGAGATGTGGATTAGTTTTTTATTCGAATTAGGAATTGTACGATCTTCATAGTAAGATTCCATCGGTTAATTCAATAATTCAAACATTTAATTAATTTAATTACAGAATCAATTTAATGTTTAATATTTATGCAACTTATGTTTTAAGCAATATCATACAAATCAGAAGCTTCTAAAATCTGTTCCGACGAGAAAAATTCTTAAACATTTTTAAAAAAAAGAAATTAGAGGATTTTTTTTAAACAAAAAAACTACTTGAAATAGTGATGATATTGCTGTGAAGGAAATTAATTGATGGTTATATCAAACATTTCGCGTCGGACTGACCATTTGGCCGGAAAATCTTCTCATGTACTGCAGGGCCCAAAATCACGTATACTGACGATACACACACCGTACACGCACAGTATGCCGGGGCCCTCATGGGCTGTTGCGCCACTGAGTTAAGTTACATCAAATTGTCTCTTTTAACTGAATACTATAAGTTATTCTTATTCCATTTTAGATTTTTGAGTAAAATAATTTTCGTGTTGTTCCTTTTAGAATACACATTTAACTATATATAATATTCCTTGCTTAAGTCAAGTTCTCAGAACAAATTAACATATTTCCATTGGCTTGGAAGCCAGTTTAGCTAACAGTTACTTTGAAATAAATTTACTATACGTCGTATTTTTCAGTCGTTAATAGATGGCGCTAGCTCTGTATAGCATCTGAGTTCCTCCAACTAGGTTTCGAAAATCAATAAAATGGACTTAAAAATGTTCATGATAATTAGAAGTATAATTGTTTGTTTAATTCACATATTCGCATTCTCTTTATTTTTTATAATAAAGGAAAAATATAAAACATTTCAATGATTAATGCAAGAAAATTTTTTTTTTTCAAATTTTCAGTATTAGAGACAAATTAAAAAAATTGTAGAAAAATTGCAATCTATCTCCCAGATGGATTACTTTGTAGAAAATACTTTTCTCATTTTGAAACATAAAAATGTATACTTCTTGTTATGTAAGATTTCATTTCAATTCTGGTTCTTGAAACTTTAGCTTTTTAATTGGTAATTCTTTGAAAAATTAGGAAAGACTGAGCCCCTCCCCTTATATCGAATGTGCAAAGATATTTTTTTAAGATCATCCTCAATTTTTTATTTCAATTTAATAGTTTAAATTAGCTCATAATACAATTTTCTCACTCTTTTTCTGAATTATGTATTGCATTATTATCAAGTAGTGATAAAATAGATTGAGAACTATGATGTGTTTACTTTATTTCGCATATTTATACATTTTCATTCTTGTTTTCACTACTGACAGAAATATATCTTAAGGAATAAAATTAATTTATAATAATATCTTTTGAGAAGATATAAGGAGGCAGTATATATCTTTCAATCAGTGCCGGTTCATCCTTTGGTCACATGGAGCAGGCACCTAGGGGCCCGGGACCCAAAATAGTTCGGATAAGCTGGACTTAACCAGGTTTTCTGGCAATAAATGTTGTTCCACCAGTGTCAAGGAGGCCCGAAGATCTTCTGCGCCCAGGGCCTGGAATGAGATTAACTCGTTACTGCTTTCAATGATTCGAATGAAACTGTGGAACAGAATTGGTCCAAAATAGATGTACACAAATAGTGGGATGGGGTACTTTTAGGAGAAAATCTAGTTTTTAAGGGGATGGTGGACCTTCAAAATCTTAAAATTTGGTCAAAATTGCGATTTTTATTTTTTATACTAATAATATTCTATTTATTTCAGAGAATGATTCTGTCGAAGAATTTTTTCATTTTGACTAATTATTACTGAGTTCTGCGTAATCTAAGAATTAAACATGGCGCCATCGACTATTTAAATGGGCGTGGCCCTGTCATTTAAATGTAAACAAGAACTTTTCATATTTAGTTTCTAGCATATGCTTAACCTCAATTGTTATTTTTTTCATCGCATATTTTACGAAGAAGGATTCTGATAGGAACTTCAACTTCTACTTCTGCTTTGTTTGTTTACATCGTATTAGCGCGCTTGTTTCACATCTGTTATAACACAGCATACTTAGTCGTTTCGGACGTAATTGTAGGTCTATTTTTTTCAGTTTTCCTTTCTTTCATTTGAATACTCAATTATAATTTTCATGATAAATTAATCATTCCAACAGTATTTATACAATGCACATAATTAGTTCTCGATATCATGTTCCAAAAGGAAGGCCATCAAAACGTAAAATGCAGGCTTTGCTAAAAGCAAAGAAGAGATGGGCCTCTGGAGAAATAGAACTGGAGCATCACAGTTTACATTAAAATGACCCTAATGCAAGTGGTAATGTGTCCTGTAATTATGAAAATAATGAAGTAAACACTTACCCATTAAATTCTAGTGAACTGAATGCAGCAACAGAAAGAAAGCTGTCTCTTCTAAGCTCACACACTTCTGCAGAACATGTGATAAGTGAACAAAATGATCCAACTTATGTATTGGTTGATACAAATGTATGGAAGAATTTACTGTGTCAACTGTAAAGTGCCCTGAATGTAATATGAATAATTTAAATATTATAAAAACAACGCAGCTGGGCATGGTATCAAAACTAGAATTGGTTTGCTCTAGTTGTGAGGCAGTATTGAATTCCTCATTTTCAAGTGCATGTGTAAAAGACAAAATTTTTTTTGACATTAACAAAAAAATGTTTTCCTCTTTTTTAAGGGGACGGTGGACATTTTAAATTAATTTCTTAAATTGTTATCTTAATTAGCTGAAATTGGAATCAATATAGTAGATGATCACTATAATTCACAATTTAAATATTTTTTTAAAAAAAAATAAATTATAATTTGATTTTTTAAAAACTTTTTAATTTTTAAAAACTTTTTTTTAAAATGTTCCTTGCGCGTTAGTTTTTAAGATATTTTCTTAATTTTTGTTTTATATGTATATGAACTATAACTAAATATATCTGTGCATGGATTTTAAATTCAGAATAAAATTTGATTAAAAAAAGATACATTTTCTATACTATATGAAATATTTCACCAATTATCACACATTCAAGGTAATCAAAACAACGTAAAATATAATCCGTTAAATTTTTAATAAAACCAATGCACAAATTTGTGAATTATATCATTTTCTATAACTTGGGAAAATTTTAAAGAAATACGATGAAATATGAAACGCAAGGAGCATTTTACGTAATCATGAAAAGAGAAAATTCACGAACTGAGAAAAACACATTTTAAACATTTATTTGTGTAATATGAAATAATAAAACAAAATTTTACATAATTAATTACCCTTACATGAAAATCAAACATATAGAGAATATTACAGTAGAAATCTAATAAATATTTTAAAATTTATTATATTTATTTATAAATTGAATAATTCAAGTTATAGCATCCGCAAAGCTGATATTTATAAAAAAAACATAGCGTGGCAAGAAATTCACTTAAAATTTACCAGCACAATATGATAATCCTTTAGATTTTATATTTTTGTTTTCTATTGTATTAGAGATTTTTCGCTTCTTAATTCTTTTGTCTTTTGCAGTTTGAAAAGTTTTAATTCTATTTTTCTTTAATCGGCGGTCATCTCTCATTTCACTAATTTGCATCGAGGGTATGGAAGTGTTTGATGCACGTTTCTCAAGGTAAATAGGGATCCAAAATTAAACTCACTTACTGCTGTTACAACAGATATTTCCAATCTTTTCTTTGATTGGAAACTTTCTTTTTGGCAGTGACTCCAGATAACACTGTAAAAACATTCATTTGCATTTTGACTTTTACCTGAAGTACACCGGGACAATATCTCGTTGCTTGCTAATCTCTGGTATACAGGGAGAATCTTCGCAAAAACCTCCTCAGTTAATTTTGTCTTCATAACTGAATGACTTTGAGGGGATTCTCCATTCGCCAAAGCTCTTTTATAAAAAACACCAAGAAAGTTTGCCATCAGGACATTTGCTGTGTTTCGATTTGGTGTCTGTGGAGGAACAATGATAAAGTGTGGCATATATTGCACTTTTCATTTTTTCTACGTCATCGCAATTATCTTTAATGGCTTTTCTGTAAAAGTTAGTTAACTTAACTATTGTGGTTTCTTTTAAACTACCAACCTTTTTGCCTCCAATACAAACACCTTTGCTTCGCCACTCTTTCACCTTGCTGCGTAAACCAGTTCCTAAGCGTTTTGAAATATGGTTGATACATTCTTCTTTTTTAATTTTTTTATCTTTTTCGTAAATGTTCAGCGATATCAGACGTTGGAATGTTTTTGAATCTCCGTCTGATAGTATGCAAGTGTAGCACATATTGCACTCCTTGATGGATCTTTGCCACAAAATTGCAGCAGCTTCCATTTCCTTACTAGACGAGGAACCTGTATGATTGATCTGACATTCAGATTTGTGACCTTCATACCAAATTGCAAAATCTGGACTATCCCTCGAAAGGTCTCTTACTGCAGCAGTACATTCCGTACAATACTTTGACAGTATTTCATAATCTATTACTAATCCTGTCATTAAATCAATCACAACTCCTATCCCGTACAGTGATTTATATCCCCGCTTTTGCCAAGATCCATCAAATGACACAGTTATGTCTAAAACACCAGTTTCCTTACCTTCATTGTTCAATTCAAGATGTTGCTTCCTAACTATATTTCTCGCAACTTCGAGGACCTGATGTTTCAAATCTCTATTTTCTTCGGACAAAATTTTGATGTACTTCGAAAAAGATTTTTTGTCCATTGTATTCATATCAGTCACTAATGAAAATAGTTCCAATCCTGCGTGACCTTTCCCAAGTCTTAAGATGAGATCAGTTTAAATAGGAAGTCATTGACATAAAATGACAGGGATGGTGAACCTTTATGGATCAACGTGCCATTTTTTTTTCTAAAGAAGCGTTTAATGAGATATAGAGATGCCGTCAAATAATTTTGACTTGTTATTGTTGGAAAAATCATAAAGCTAAATACTAACAACTCAAAATCTGTATTTACTACGAAAAAATTTCTTTTTCTCTATATAGTTAGTTCTAAGAGTTTTATTTATGCCTATAATTCAAATTAAAGTAACATTAGTGTGATTTCAGTCTAAAAATTAGTCGTCTCCAAAGGTTAATAAAAATTAAAATGAAGAATTTTTATAAATTATTTGTTTTTGAAAGTTGTATAAAAATATTTTAACATAATTCAATATTTTTAAAATATGTTTGTAACCCCTTAATTGCCACTGGCGTATACATCCGTCTCGCGTAATTGGTGCTTTATGTGCCTAGTACGTATATATCCGTCCTTACGAATTATGGTTCTTTTCCTTACAAGATTATCAGTAACATTATTCCTAATTCCTTGAAATTTAATAAAATGACCTTAACAATGTTTGAAAAGGATTTATACTTACTTCAGAGAAAAATTTGCTTTTTTGTGCCTCCCCCCCCCTTATACACCGCATTCACGCACCTATGTGAAAAACGGTGGCACTGAGGAGCGAATCGCGTTACTTTTAATCCGCATTTAAGGGTTTAAATTCGTTAATATTTATTTCATTTTATTTTTAAATTGGTGAGATATATTTTATTTAAATAGCTTCTTATGTTCGCCTCATATACATTAAGTAAAATTTCAAAATAAATGTATTTTCATAATAATTGCGTTTTACTTTTTATACTAATTTAAATAACATAGAAGCAAATACCTACGTACTTTAGTATACAAGCAAGTACCTTTTGAAATTCGAACCCATCATAAAATACTGTATTGGTGTAGCATGATTTGAAATAATATCGATCTCATTTCGACATTCCATCCTTTTCAGAATATTTTTTAGTAAACTCATATCTGTCTCTTCAGTTTCTCTGAATCATTGTTCCAATTGTTCCGATTTAGTTCGTGTCAACAGATCGTATTTCCACCGCCTCCACAATCACTTTCTTCGTGACAAATGAAGTGCGTGCGAAACTTTTCAGCTTACGTAAATGGAATGTCATTTTTCTGCTGTGGGGAATCAATAGCTCTTTTGTACAGTACCGCTGTTGGCAGGGACCTATTTTCGAAAAATGGTATCAATCAGAGCTTTTTATTTTCTCTCTGCTGCCCGTACATTTATTTTTTTTATGTTTTACCATATCTTAGCAACTTTCCAGAACTAACATTCCAGAAAGTTTCTCTTGATGAATATTGCCAATTAATAACGGTTCTGAGAAAAATAGCTGTTTCAGGGAACTTTCCACATAATTCGCTTTGAATGGATTGCTTCGGAATGAAAAAGAATAAAAAAAAAACGCTTTAAAAAGTCTATTATTAAGTCTTATTTTCAAAAGAGGTCCATCACATAAAAAAAAATGAAATTTTCAGACTCTCTAAAGATTATAAGAATTGATTCTTATGTTACTCAAACAAAATGACTAAATAATAACTAATTCCATACATAATTTTGTTCGCGGTAGCCGTGTGGTCATGGTTGAGAACTCGTGACCAATATGCTAGGCATCGTGACGAGCAGATGACGTGGTGACTGCTTGGCGGTATTCAAAAAGACATGCTGGATCTGGTTTTACGCTCGCTATCTAAGCGGTAAACTGGTGTCTAGCCTGGTCCGAGAGTTAGTTTTAAATGAGTTTTTGGTTTCTCTTTTTTTGTGTTTCCTTAAAGATGGAATATGCCACGCCTCCAAAGGGAAACACGTAATACAGGATATTTTATGTTGGCTATAACCAGGATTACTATTCGGCCATTGGTTCCTTGTCACCTTTCGTGGGTAGGCCTTTGAAAGAGATTGGCGTGGTGCCCTTTGACCAAAGGGAACTTAAAGGGAGACTTAAATCTTGGCCTTGTCTTGATTTTCATACTTTTCTACGTGAGACTTAGTAGTAGCAGGGGAATCATTAGTTGCTTAACAGTAAACTTGTCCTTTAGTGGAGACCTCCATAAGGTTTATTTCTGACAAGTCCTGGTGGCACTAAAGACCCGCTTAAAAAGGGAAGCTGATATACATTAAGTTTGCCATTGTTGTTTCTTTTATATACCATTTCTAGGCAAGGGGCTAGTTTTTCTGTGTGTCGTTAGCTTTGAACACAATATGATTCAGTTCCCTCTCATTTAATAGGGGGAATATCCTGGGGGTGGTTAGGGGTCTCCCACTTATCTGCCTTTTCAACCAACCTTATAAGAGGACTTGCGAATATTTAGAGTGCTCCCATACCGCACAGGCATTATACATATACAAGCATACACACTTTCTCCGGGATTTAAACCTAGATCCTACGCACAACAGACGGCTTCACTAACCATTATACCGGATGGGTATCTTTCGGTATAAAGGTTTTTCCAGTCGCAAGTCCTCTCGTGAGGTTGTTGGAACTGGAAGAATTGTGGGAAGCCACTGACCACCATCCAGGGAGGAAAGCGAAATTTGAGAGAAACCGAGCCAAATAGAACTGTCACCTGCATGGTGCTCAAAACTATGGCTAACGACAGGCGTACAGTTAGCTCTTTGCGACGATTAATGCCGTGTGCCTTAATTTGATGTTACTGTCAATCGATTAGGGTAAGTAACAACTACAAGTTTTGTGGAGATTCATAGAACTCAAATTGACCTAATGTGAAATTCTGGAAAGTTGGGTATCAATTCATCCAAGGGTCATTTTCTCCAATTGGCTGTGGTTTAAATTTAGAGGTCCGACTCCAATATTTCTCATGCAGGTTTTAAATATAGCATTAAATAAATATATACTTAATGAAAAGTAAATGTATATTTTTAAAAAATAAATTTGCCTAAAAATTAATGTGCTGGTAATCAGGGATATATTAGGCCCAATGATTTCGAAGATAAGTCATCTTATTTCTTGTCTAAGAAAATTAGGTTTTGAGGAACGTAAACATAAAATAGAAACTGCCATATAGAGAGTAAATGCAGATCCAGGATATTTTTTATGCATACATAAATTTAACAGATAGAAAGTAATATTTTATAAGAAATGGCAGAAAAAATTTGCTGAATTTCCCATTGATGGATTTAGTAATTAAATTGGACATGAGCTTTTACATTTAAAACTCTTGATTTTTTTCACTTGTATTTTTGTGTTTGAAATTCCTTAGTAAAATTATCAAAACATATGATAATATTTTTTATATAAATAAATATATTATTTTAATAGTTGATAATTGCTTTTTGTAGGATGTAGAGAGACACTACACTTACCTACATTTTATCTTTTCCTTTATAGTTGTAGAGATTAAGAAAAAACACAGATAAATTTTTTAAAACCTTTTTTAAGATATTTACTTTGTAACTGACATTCTTTTTTAATTCTCCTTATATGCATTTCTTTTTAACGTTCCATTTGAAAATGGAATTTAATACAATAATTTTTCAGCATCACTAACATCTTATTTTATAGTTAATTTAAGCATTTACTCACCTTAAAAGAATATCTATAGAATATACAATTGAAAAATATTTCTAACATTTAAACTTTTACTACATATTGTTTTGACAAGCTATAAATTTCTTAAAAAAATAATTATGCAAACTGTATTGGGGATTTGAGTAAAATTTTTATAATTCAAGAAAGAGTCATATTTGAAAATACAAGAAAAGCACTACCAAAAGAATGATATATATTCCTGCAGTTATAAGAAATACGATTTATATATTGAAAATGATAAAAAATAGTTTTTTTATATCTATTTTTCATTTTTGCGTGACTTATTAAAATAATACGATTATTAAATTCCTAAAAACAAATTTATAAATTATCAAATTCTATCTAAACTATGAGGCATTATAAGAAAAGTTGCATCTCAATGCCTCATAGACTGAAATAAATCGCGTTACAGAAAGGAATTAATCATTGGAAAGCATAGTCACAAAAAAATAAAGCGCTAGATATGAATTTATGGTTGTGTGTTGTAGCCATAACAAATTCCAAAACACAAATAAACCAGTATTAATTCATTAATCTTGCTCATCAATCTGATAATTTACTTTAAATACGAAATATTTCCATCCGAGTTAAGACTGAAAATCACGTCCCTCTCAGAAATGAATAGAAATGCATAAAAATTAATTAGTATACAATTCTATAGCATGCGCAGATTTAAAATCTTTGATTCATTCGCCACTATTTTCCTTCCTCTAAGAGAAATTGGGATATTAAGTTCTGGATAGTAAGTTCACAATTTTTGTGATTAACCCAGGAGAAGGCCAGCACTCAATACTAAGTTTAGTGATCACGCGAGGCAACGGAGTCACTCCATCCTTTTTGTGTATTTATATTTAATGCACACGATATTAATCGTAATTTCAGGGAATGATTTAACGAATACAAAGTATACTTACATACTTTTAAGCACTTTTCAATTTTTCATTCATAATGTGAAAAAAAATCCGATCAAACTAAACTAAAATTTTTCAAATGTGCTTGGCTTTATTAAAGTCAAGCACATTTGAAAACATTTAGTTCGTTCCTGGTATTTTAGCGAAACATTTCTGTGATTAATAAAGGACACAAATCACAGACATTTTTCGCTAAAATTCCAGGAATGATATTTGCAGGCCAAACTCTCATATTGTGTTCAAGTTGTTGTAGTTTTATTTTGTTCTTTAACGATTGACAAATAGCCTGTTGAACTTTTTCTTGCTTGCGTCTTTTTCATAGGAGTCAGCGTGTCTTGTGGTACACTTGTGGCTTCATATCTTTCTTGATGGAGTTTTTTAAACAGAATTTGAAAATTTTTCTTTGAAGTCAAACGTTTTGTGTTCATTGCTTTTCTGAAATTTACTTTCGCTATCATGATTAATATCCATTATTTCAGCAGGTTCTTTCTTTGCTTGATCAGTTTCAACTTCATACAATAGAGATTGCAGGTGCCCGTTTCTTTTTTTATATTCTGATCGTTTACATTTATAAACTATAATGAGTCGTAAAACACAGCTATCAAAAACCAATAAATTGCTCTCAGGGGGAAAATGCAGCCTGTTAATAGAAAATATTTTGGAACAAAAGTGGTCACATAGGGTATAAGTCAACCTTAGTAATTTATGATTGTAAAAATACGTTTGGCACTCCCAAAAAAGAGGATATATGAGACAAATATCTTCTAGTTCTCATATACTCATAAGGAGATACTGACACGATCTCATTGGTAACAAATAAACAGTGTTCCCAGAAATAAAGATTTCGTGAGTATGGATGACTATGTGCCTCACGCGACCTCTCCTGGTTTAATTGTTGGCTTCTTCTCTATTAACCATTAGTCTCTCATTATTACAATTCACTATTTAAACCTCATTTACACTTCACCATTCTTCTGTGTGAAGGTGGTCGTTATATCTTGCAATTATATCAAAGAAAACTCCAAGATAGTTGCGAGAGAGAAACTTCTCGAGATAGCCCTTACACGAGCACAAACTTACTTATAATCCTTTCTTAATATACTTAAAGAAAGAAAGAGGTTTGCTTAGAGTTTAATTTTAAAATAAAAACATGTCACAAATGTACTTATCTTGAGGAAAGTTTTCTTATGCGTTTTATCAACGCTGCTTAGAAATTCACTGTGTAGAACAAGTTTTAAATTATCAAATACACATAACATTCTAAACCTTCATGAAATGCAAGGCCATGGATATTTTACGCTAAAAATTTGCATCTAACATTTCACTCTGCCATTGTTTAAAACTGTGACTTAGAAAGGAAATTGTAAGAGTTCCGTGTGTAAGGACACTCTTTTTAAAAGTGAATATATGAATACCTGTTGGGTAATATACGCTTGCTAACACGCTTAAAGGGGTTTAAAAATAAAGAGATTTATTTTATATTTATATATATATATATATATATATATATATATATATTTAATGAAGTCGCTATATAAATCGCGAAAAAAAGTTCGTTATGTGAAATAAATTATAGTTTAATAAAAAAACTAAAGAACACGTTTTTATACTGATTCGAACTAAAAAGTAAAAAAATAGTTCTTGATATAAGAATAAAATGATGAAAGAGAAAATTAATGTCATTGGGGTAAAAGCGTGGGGTGCTTTGTACTACATTTTTACTTCGGTATAAAAGTTAGAAGCTATATCAGTTGAAATATTTATAGTACACCCCACGTTTTTACCCCAATGACATTAATTTTCTCGTTCATCATTTTATTCTTATATCAAGGATTATTTTTTTACTTTTTAGTTCGAATCAGTATAAAAGCGTGTTCTTTATTTTTTTTTAAACTATAACTTATTTATTTTCATTTTCAGAAAAATGTTTATATAATGATAAGAAATTGCTAATACATACCCACCCTCTACTTTCTCACATAACGAACACTTTTCTTGTTTGTTTTAACCACAATTGTACTTTACACTTGCATATAATTAGCTTTAAATTAAAAACACTCGCTTTTAGGATTATTCTTTTAGTCGCTAAATCTGGAATTAGTCACCAAATCTGGAAATGGTACATGGAGTTAGTCGCCAAATCTGAATATGTTATATGGAATTAGTCGTCAAATCTGAAAATTGTACATGCAATAAGTTGCTAAATCTGGAAGTGGTATATGGAATTGTCACCAAATCTGATTATCGTTATTCCTGACGATCCTGATAAGGACAATGGAACAAAATTATGAAATTATTGTATTGTCATCAGTCCTTGATAAGTGTGCAAAATTTGGAATTAATCCGACCTTTTAAAGTGGGTAAAAATTGAGTTCAAAGATTCCATTACATACAAGTGAAACTTATAAAAGCGCGTTAAAAATCGTTGAATGCAGATTCATCTTTTAATGTACTTTAAAAAACACATAAAATGATTCATAAACACTATATATTATTTAAAAAGTAATTATCCATTCTCTTATGCAAATTAATATCTTTTTATTTTACAAATCGTACCTATCAAAAAGAAATCTGCATAAAGCAAGATGAAAAAACACTGTTCAGGAATTACAACTTATAAAAATAATTTTATATTAAAATTAATGAATTTTAACGACATTTTCTACTTTTAAACCTATTAGTAATTTTCAACATTCATTATTTCATAATCAGTCATTTTAAGTATGCATGAACACAGGCATCCTTAAATTTAATTAATGATAAAATCTGTTAATTTTATTTGGATTTTTATTTGAAAAATTACGCCAGTTTAGTTAGGCACCTTGTAAAACCAGCCCAATGTCATTGATCATCATATCAAGTGTTAAACTAGAGAATAATTTGAAATGTCAAGAAATGTTTTCAAAATAGGGAGAAAAAAAATCGAATCACAAGAGACAAAGATCGTTAAATAGAAAATTAATTTTTTCTATTTGGAGGTTATTTTACGAAAAAAATAATAAAATTTTCTAGGTTCCAGGAAAAAGTTCACAAAATAGAAAACATTCACTAAATATAGGTTCGTGAAAGGGAGGTCCAACTGTACATAAAATATAAATGCATAAGATTTTTTTGAGCATATATCTTTAAAATTCTTGCATCCCTGTCAATATACTCTAGGATTTCTCTTTCATTTTTTTTTTTTTTACTTTTCTGTTTAATTTGTTGGTCAATCTTTCAAAAAAGTATACAAATCATAAAAAATTTCGTTCCTAGCATTGTTTTAAAAACGAATATTAAATCATTCAATCTTATAATATTATTTTTAAATGTTGATTGTAAGAGTATACTTGATTCGAATTAAACTTTAGATCAAAAGGCTTTATTTGTAATGTGAAAAAGAAGAAAAAAAATTCAAGCTATTCATATTTCAGTAAATGTTGAAAGTAAAATGATTAGAATGAAAGGCCATTCATTTAGATACCTAGAAACTTATCTGTCGCATTAGATTTCACTATTGGGAACACATAGATATAAGAGTATTTTTACTGAAAATGCATGGATGTTATTTTATCTCAAACTTGAAACTGATAATACCAGCGTTTGCAGTCACATTTAGTTTGTGTTGCCAAACTACATGAATTTTTTTATCCGGAAATTTACATACATGTTTTCAAATAGGAATATTTTTTTAATTTGATTGATTTATTTAATTAAACTTAGATATGCATTCTGTTGTATTGTTTTTGTTACAATTAAGTTGTTTTGTGCAATATATATTTAGTGCTATAATTAAAGTATGTTATTCTAAACTGAAATATTTGCATAAAGGTCTTAGGAAAAATTTGCATAAAATACCTATTTTTTATTAAAGGTTATTTCAAGTCTTAAACAATTTAATCACGCTACACTACTGTTTGGGTGATGTATAAAACATTTATTACATAAAATATGCATTATAAAAGTATTTGGAGTTAATTAAAAATTATGAAATAGTTATAACGCCGTTAAATTTATATTAAAGAGATTCATAACGACGGAATAAATGTGAAAGATAATGCTCGTTTTTTTCTTTTACGATTAAGACATTAATAGATATAAAATTAATGCAAGTATGAGAACTTATAAATAATTTAACATTTTTCTGTAATTTGCAAAATAATGTAGGAAATTCAGACTTACAACTAACAATAACAGTTATTTTCTCTTTTTTTAATTATTTTAGTAGCCATTTAACTTTAATAAATCTACTAATCCAAAAATTCCTGATTAACAGTTTTGTAAATGTTATAGGATAAGACGAATTCTTTAAACTTAGCGATTCATGAAGTTATAAATCACATTAACATGTTAATTTTTTGGCGAGGAAATTTAGAATTGCGTGAAGAAGCATTAACAAAGATTACCATCTAAATTCCATGCAAAGGAAATATTTTTATTAAAATGTTTCAGGTTTTACTTAATTGCACATAAAGAATTTTGCAATCTAATTAAAAGCTTTTGCATTATTTTTGTATTATATAATTTAGTTTATATAATGGATTGTGTTACGTATTAGTATTTTTAAGTGGAAAGACCTTAGTAAATCGAATTCTCTGTAATGATCAATTAAATAATTAAATTCTCTTACGCTAGATTTGGATCAATATTAAAAATTATACGTTTATTTCATGAGAATATTTTGTTCAAAAGTTTCTGTGAAAAATAATTTTTAAAGAGTAATATCAAATAATATGACACTGATGCAATCATACAATCTGATATTTGCATTAAAAAATTGATTTCAAAGTAGTTTCGAATATATCGAACACCAAACGAGTTAGGCAGTCTCATAAAAACAGTGAGGTAGATTTTTATTTAGTTTAAGTAAGAAGAATTCCAACAGTAAATATTATTCTAAAATGAGTATTTTAATGTATATTGCTTAAGTAAATAACCTCTATTTGCTGAGTATTATTTACCTTTATTGCCCAAAATGAATCCATTTTATAAAGACAAATATAATATCCAATTAGAATGTATATTTAGGTAAGATTTGACTTTACATCCTGCTTGAATGCTTGAAAAGGATCTTGCAATAACAAATACAGAAAGAAAGGAAATGCTTTAAATAAATATATGGAAAATAATTAACTGAATATGTAAATATTTTTAGGAAACTGATAACGGTTAAACATTTTTAACTAGGTCTCATACAAATATCTTATTTGGGTAACATTTTTGGGTTAATGATAGTCAAATAACTATTTCATCTTAAACTGATTGTTTGAAGTATTAAACCAAAATATTTATCAATTTTGAAACATTATATTTCTTTAATTAAATAACTTATTCACACGTTACATCGGATTTTTCCACTGCCAGCTGCAAACTAAAGGCATTGTTTGTTGGTTGTCGTATTTATGGAAATGGAAAGTTATTTTCAAATAGGTCCGAAGAACATGTATAACATGTTGCCAATGTCCAGGCAGTTGTCGGAGTACAGGCCGTCCTGTGTACAGTCACTAATTCGCTGCAATATCACCAGAATGACAGGACAGGAGAACAGGGGGTCAAGGCAGTTCCTACTTTCAAGGTATGTTCTTCCATGTCTGTGGATTTTCATCTGTCTCAGGTGAAGTGTCCTGAGCCTGGTGAGGATATTTGCTAAACTCCTATTTGTGGTGAGTATTTCAGAAATTTGGTATTTAAATGTTACAGTTTTGTCTTTGAATCTAGACCTGTCATTGAATTTACATAGTTTAGTGTGACTACAGAAGACAGTTTATCCTTATTTAGTTTTCTTGCTTCTTTAGCTAAGGCTTCAGCGGTCTCGTTTTCGTCAATTCCAACCTGGGCTGGTACTCATTGAATGCTGCACTTCTGATTTAACCTGATAATTTGATACAGAACATTGTGTATGTTCTGAACAAACACCCAGTATCTTTTTTAAATCGCTTGAAGATTAGCTGGGGAGATATCATATAACATTATAAACTCCCAATATCTAATAAGAATGTTTCTTGCCGTTTTAAGACATCACCATCCTCTTGTGCAAAAAGGTAGTTTTAAATCTTATAGAATAAAACTTATAGTATAAAACATTTCTAAAAAGCAAATCATTTCTAGTTCTTTAAAATAGATTTCTTTCAAGCCTGATATCTTTTTTATTATAATATTGAAAGCAAATATAATTCTTCTTCTTTGTGAAATTGACTTGTGCAATTACTTTGAATGTTTTATTGAGTTTTTCTTTTAAACCAATCTTCTGTGGAATTAAAAGTAATGCGTCCATTTTTGTATTCTTTTACAACACAATCCGTGAACTTATTTCAATGAGTACGGTAAACCTATGTCCTAAAATCATAAAACAAAAATACGTCTTTAAATTCTCTGTAATTTTTAAAATTTTATGTTCTGTTTTTTTCAATATGACTGAAACGTGTACATAAAACTGTACATATGGTCTGTAAAAACAGGATTATTATTGAACTTCGCAGCTATACACGAAAACTGGTCAAAATGATCCATTTAATATTACTTAATTTGTTGCATAACTGTGTTGGACAAAATCTTATGTAAAGTTTAAATCTCTGTCGTATAGTTATGTTCTTAATAGGACTACTAATGTAAAAATATGTATTGTATCAGAGAAATATAGAGAGCAAAAATGAAAGAAAAAATAACACATTTAGGGCATGAAAAAAAATAGAAATACAAATTTAGTATAGAAAAAATTAATCAAGAACTAACAGAAAAATGTTTTTATCAATAATACGAATCTAAAAAAAACTCATACATAATTATATAATATTACCAACAATTTCTTTATTTTTTATTCTCTATGAATACTTTTATACAACAAGCACATAGAAAACATTTTGAAACCGAATTTCAAATCAATACAAAAAGGAGTAAAACTTCAATCATGGTGGGACTTCAATGAACAGTTTTAATATCCAGTCATTTCTCAACCAATCCTATCCAAGCATCATTTCATCTTATATTGTGCGACATCAATCAATGTACTAAAAGTCATAATGTAACATTGCTAAGTAGCATGAATTCTGATTTCATGATTACAATTCGGTTTTCCTCGATATCAATACCCTGCATTGGATACATAATAGTAAATAATGCGTTGTTGCTCTGTTCCATTGAATATTTTAAGCGCATGCTCTGTATATATGTATGCTAATCTTCATTTCTTTTCAAACTACTGTAATTTTAACTGTTTCTACTACAGGGCCTTGATCTGTGGAGCTTTCGGATTGTGGATCAGAATGATCTTGATCTCCTTCTGAGCTCGCTCTTCGGAGGCTGTCCTGACGACGAAGCAGACTGTAATAAAAAAAATATTTGTATGAATTTTGAGAAATTAGAGCTTAAGGTTTGTGCAAATAATTTAAACTTGTATCATTAAGTTAATATTACTTTTTGTAGCATTAATTTATGACAAAACTAATATTCGCAGGCAAACCTTCCCTTGCATTATACTGGCATTTTATTGGGAATTAAGTGAAATGAATAAATATAGCCAAGTTGGCAACATTTTGGTGACCCCATATGGATACCTCGAAATTGCTGGAGAGATCTATAACCTCAAAACCTATAACGTAAGAGGATTGTTCGAGAAAGCAGTGGAAGGTAGCCGCACGTACAATAGATAATGACCTTTTTCTATAACTTGGGTTAGATCTGCTTTACCTGTTAAAATTTTCACTTTGGTATGTCGGCTTAGGACCAAGTGGTTGCTTTCGGATAGCTATTATCATTACGTACCCGATTCTTTTAGACACTAATAGTTGTACCTGAGAGCTGTTGGAGATTTGAGAAATATTTGGAACTTTTGTACGAATTTACTGTTGTTTATTCCGTATTTTAAGGGCTGCTTTTGTCAACAACTGTCTTACCCTTAAAGAAAATTCTTGTTATTTGTAACCTACATGGCATAACGTCCACAAATACCGATCTACAACAATATATACACAAATGTGGTACTTTTCGTTTAATTCCTGGACAAGAGCTTTTGTGCGACTTTTTTGAGTCATAAGCAGCCAAATGCAATATGCGATGAATTCTGATATGTTCAGTTCGATTATGTGTTTTCTCCATTACTGTTTGTTTGGTAAATCGGTATTCATTCGATATTATATATAATTTTGAATACAAATAGCTCAATTTTTGCAACAATAAATTCCAATTAAAGGAATTATAGCTAAATCATAAAATATTGAATTTCTTATACATATTATTATCAGTTTTGTATAATTACTGAGATGGAGTTTTTTCTACATTATTTGTTTTTTGTTTAATTATTATTTCATTTAACAATAAGATGAATAGATATACACACTTCATTTCTTCATATTGTTATTTCTAAAAATCAGTTCTACGAAACGAGAATCAAAATCTTTTGAGAATTTTTTTAGTACCGTCTGTAGCATCATGGTATGATTTTTACTGTATTTTTTATTAATTCTTAAAGTAAAAATGTATGCCTATAGATTCTGCAAAAAGAAAATTCGAGGAAAAGCTTTGGTGCTTGACCAGTCGCTTAAAGTTATCTATCATGATTTCATAGACGACTCTAGTTGCTTAATTATAAGTAAATATTTTCAAAATTAGTATTGAAAGTAATTCTTGATTTAATCGTAAAAAAAAAAAAAAAAACTCCGAATCGTATGCAGTTTTTTTTATCACACTCTTATAGAAAGCAGATTGTTATATTTTTTATGAATTTCCTTTTTTATTGTATTAATAAGTGTTAATTATGTTATTTAAAATAAAATGTACAACCTAGCAATAGATGGAAACTGATTTTAAAGAGAAAAATTTTAAAATCAAAAATAAAATTTGACATGCTTAAACTTTGCAGAAAAAAATGATTTTTTCCATTTTGTTAGGCATATGGATATAAACGCCAGAAAATCAATTTTAGGACAATCAGTCTTAGTTGTAAGTTTAAAAGGCGATAAAAATATTTCCTTAAGCATGCATGGTTATTCATCCATGCTTTAAACAGAATTATTCAAGCTTACATATTTCCTTATATATATAATAATGGTCCTTATTATGAAGTTATTTAGGAATTGAGAATACCTAAGGTATTTCAAGGAAATATTTTTATCTTTATGAAGATTTCTATTCTTTCTATCTTTTCTTCTCTTTTCTCCTAGAAAACAGACCAAAGAGAGAAAGAAATTCCTAAAATGTAGTAATTTAATATATGAGTACCGATGGAATACACACAAAAATAAATAAATAAAATGAAACTTTTTCCTCTTATGCACGAAAGTTTTAACTAAACATGGGAAATATTTTCAGACTGAAAAATATCTCGATTCTCAAGAAAATTTTCGATGTTTTATTTCATATATCTGTCTATAATATTACTTTCTTAAAATTTAAAAGTGTTCTTTGATAAAGTACATTTTTTTCATAATCACACGTTAATGAATAGCACATACAACATAATTGTATGACAAAGAAATTGCTAAATATATTTAATACCAGAAAGAAATGGATCAAGTCACATAAAAATAAAGAATTTTATAAAATATGATGATCGCTATAAGGTTGCGAAGCCAGAATATAAAATACATGTTGAAGCATTTTTATTTCTGAAAACAATTCTGACTTCCGATCATATTCTTTAACATTAAAGGAAAGACAGTTTTAACAAAGAAAAGGTATTACTAAATATATTCCGAATAATGCACAGAAGATTCTAGCAGAAATTGCATTATATATACTATATATACACTCAAGAGCCAAAACATTACGACCACCCCTACATTTTGCAATGAACTCGCCTGGAAGACGGGGAAGGCACGTGATCAGGTGGAAGGGGTATTTAACTGCTGCTGGAGTCTGAAGAATCATTCTTTCACTTACTTCTGTGTATGATGTGAAAGGCTGAGGATCTAAGCGACTTTGATAGAGGGCAGATTGTAATGGCTCGAAGGCTCGGAACAAGTATTTCCGAAACTGCACGACTCGCGGGTTGTTTGCGATCTACAGTTTTTAGTACTTATGCAAAGTGGATGAATGACGGTGAAACCAGCAGTAGACGACATGGTGTTGGACGTCCACACGCTGTCAAAGAAAAAGGTCGTCGGAGACTGTCTCGCATGGTGAAGCAAAACCGGAGCCAGACAGTGATTCAGCTGACAGCCTAATACAATGCAAGGCCAAGTAGAATAGTATCAGAGCACACTGTTCAGTGGACACTGTTGGATATGGGGCTACGCAGCAAGCACATCCCACTCGTGTGCCTTTGCTGACCAAACGTCATCGCCAACTGCACTTGCGCCGGGCCCGGGAACATCGCGACTAGTCCATGGATCAGTGGGAGAGAGTTGCCTGGTCAGATAGTTAACGGTTTGTGATTCATCACGCCGATGACCGTGTCAGGATACGATGTCTTCCAAGCGACCAGTTGCTCACTCAATGTACATTAGGTCATACACAGGTTGGTGGTGGCGGTATTATGATTTGGGGGACGTTCTCTTGGGCGTCTCTGGGACCTGTGGTTAAGGTAGAGTAGACCATGAATGCTACAGGGTATCTGAACATCATTGGATACCAGTTGCACCCTTACATAACCTCTGTTTTTCCAGCTGGGAATGGAATGTTCCAATAGGACAACGCCCCGTTTCACAAGGCTAAAATTGTGTTGGAGTGGTTCCAGGAACATGATGCTGAATTCCAGTTAATGTCCTGGTCGCCTAATTCACCAGATCTTAATCTGATAGAACACATTTGGGATGTCATGGGACGGCAGATCAGAGTTCAACGACCACCAATTCGCAATATCCGATTCGGATGACCATTGCTTAAACATCTGGTGCATCCGGCCATCTACCAAGGACTTGTGGCATCCATGCCAAGGCGGGTTGAAGCTGTGTTGCGCGCCAAAGGTGGGCCAACTCGTAATTGGCAGGTGGTCATAATGTTTTGGCTCTTGAGTGTGTATATATTTTTAATGTTACATTGATCGGGGATGATGATTTTATGCAAATCAGTCGCAAAGAACAAGACAGTTCTTTAAGAGCGATCGGAGTTTTTTTTTGAAAATCTATCCTTGAAGTACAGGATTTAGCAGCAAAATTCGCTGATTAAATATCAGAAACACTTCACACCTTCTGCAGAGCTCAGACACAAATATCAGTGCCTAAAATACACGTATGTAAAAAAGCGCTCGTTCTATTCAACAGCCGAGCTAATCACTGGACTCTTTGTGGTCAAGGTAAGACTACTAATCGCTAATCAAAACAATACTAACTCATTTTCAGTGAGCATCTTTCTATTTATAGACCTTGCGGGTCTTTCGAGAAAGATCCACTTGCGTCATAGGTCTTGAAATTAGTTGATTTCTCCACAAATTTCTAGAAGAATCTAGAAGGTCCCGCACTCATCAACATGGTCACCAAAGTCGCCAGTTTGTTCACCAAAAATGATGCCAACTTGGTTCTATCACCTAGTTCCCACTGAGTCATCATTATAACGTAAGGGATGGCGTTGCTTGCGAATATTACAAATTTAATATAAAATAAATATGACATAGAGTAATATAAATGCATTACATATCCAAATACAGATTATTTATACTATTTTACGCAAAATTCGTAAGAATATATGTTTATGCTTGTTAGTGTATTTATTCGATTAGGAGATGGATTTTGAGAGAGATAATAAAGTAAGAAATAATTACATTTATAATTATATACATAATTTATAAATTCTGTGAATCATAAACTTTTAATTAAAATTATTATACAGCATTTATTTGTTGAAAAGTTAGTTGTGTTGGATTTATACTAATCATCTTGAATTTGAAAATAATCCAGAAAACAATAGTGACTAGTTACTCTAATTCACGACGTTAATGCAGCAAATTTATGGAACGCAACGAAATAATCTGCGAAATCATTTGTTGACATTGATGCGGGGAAATGTTTATTTTAACATGACGTACTGCATTAAAATTATGCCGTCGGCTCTTTGTCAGAAGGTGACATCTTGTTGTCACATAGTATTGTTGCAATAGATTCATGGGTTTCTTAAAGTAAATTTTGCCAAATATTTTTGTAGATAAAATAATAGAAATATAGCACTTTACGTTAGTTTTTATTGTTCTAATGATATATTTTTGGACTTAAATTTCTGAAATTTAAGTTTCGTTAGGGTATGTAGAATATCTGCAAAGGAAAGGAAGGAAATAGAAATGTAAATATTGTTTTTTTAAGTTTGTAATGGTGAAATTTGATGGATTTTAAAAAAAAATAAACATGCACATATCAATACGTAAGCACGTGCGCCTTTTTTAAAATATATTCCAGAAACTATTACTTTATTTCATATTTAATAAATATATAATAGCTCAGGATTCTTATGTCAACAATGATATACGTGTATGCCATTTATAGAGAGAAATAACCAAAAATTTATTTATCCGATTTTTTTCTTCTATATCTAGATGCAGAGTACAGCACGAAAATTAAAACATAAATTATTTCCTTAACCCTCTCGCTACGTAGTTATTTTATGAAAATAGATTCAAAAATTGCGGATTTTTTATTATGTATTTTAAATTTACGTATAAAATATACATTTTAAAGTTAAAGTATACCAAAAGAAATTGTAAAATAGTTTTATTTTAAAACATATAATTAGATCATAAAAATCTGAACATAAAAACTTAAATGAAAACATAAACAAAGGAACAGCATGGGTTGCACAGCTAAATAGTCGGGAAAAAGATTTCGGAATATAGCGGATTGAGCAAATTTTGCTACACTGCTGGCCACCGTAAATGCAACTGCAACACCAAGAAAGACAAGAGATAACACAACAAAATTTATTTTGTAGGTAACATAATGATCAAGTATATTAAATGATTAAATTTATAGACTTCTGTGAAGTGTGGTTCCTGCCAGAATCAGTAGCCAGAGTAGCAGCCATTGTTAAAGATCACCACTGCCACACACCAAGGCTTTGATTCAAAGAGACTTTGGATGTGTTCTTGGGTACAGCAGACCAAGAAGCTTCCACACGTTGCCAAAGTTGATCTGGTGTGGCAGCTGGGGGTGTAATCTAGGTCAATCGTTGAGAAACCATGGACCACATGTTTTCTTTCGGCAAAAGATCCGGAAGATGAGCCGGCCTGGGAAGCAATTCAATCTGGTAATTGGCGAAGAGCCTTTGGACTATGCGTGTCACGTGTGGTCGCGCATTATCCTGTTGAAATATGGCTGTGACCAAGCCCTGAGGTAAGGAGAGACAACTGGCTCCAACACCTCGGAGATGTTGCACTGGCTGCTTAAAGACCGGCAATGCGTACTAGAGGAGTGCGAGTGTGGTATCCAATACCGCCCCATACCATAATACCCGGTGCAGGACCAGTGTGGCAGTGCATAACGTAGCTGTTCAGCATCCTCTCTCCAGACTCGAATCCGACCATCGTGGTGTTGCAGACAGATGCGTGACTCATCAATAAAGACAACTTCTTTCTATTTTGCTGCCCACATCTTCTTTCTTTGAACCATTGGCGGCAGAGGCGCCTGTGGTTCTGCGTCAAGGGTAGAAAAAGCAATGGATGTCTTGCGGACAGACCACTGTGATGTAAACGGTTCTTTTTTACGCGGTTGATTTATTTTAACACGATTTAACATCGCTGAATATTTCGTTAGATGATACGGAAAATATTTATCAATTAATTCCTTAGTTAAATTTCTGAGACTGCGTATGTCTGGAAAATCATTTTTAAACATTCTAATATAATCATTTTCACATCTGAATATAAAACACACACTTTAGTAGACACAATAAGATTTAATTGAAAAAAATCACCCAGAAACCAAATAAAAAAAATTATTCTTAAACAAATTATTCTTAACATGTTTTCCATAACCTCAAAAATCTTGAGAGCTCTAAGTTTAAAAAAAAACATAATTATGATCAACTTTATATGTCTTTTAAATCCCTATCTAGACAGCAAATAAAAACTTTGTTAATTCTATTTCAGAAAGAAACAATTATTAATCTTCTTTCATTTCAAATTCTACGGCATTTTTCCTATTATGCCAAATATAATTTGATATTTTTCCAAATATTGATATCGATATGTGCAACAAAAGTTGATATGTATTTTTAAATCAAAACGATACTTATTTTTTCAATAGTTAAATTTAGAATTTATAGGTTTTCCATGAAATTTTCAATAAGGCAATGCATTTAAAATAGTATCTTACGAGTATTAGCCATTTTATCACAAAACCCATACCAATTTCTGTTGTAGTAAGTTCTAAATATTTTTAAATGATTTCTTATGTGTGTAATTATTGTATAAGTAGCATTTTAAAACCACGTTATCAATTTATAAAGTTTTCTTTGAAAGATTTAATGGTTAGTGTTTGAGTTATTTTGAGCACAAAAACTCATATACATAGCGGGTAAACAAAAATTTTTGAAAACCATTAAATCAAAGAATTTCTTAAAAATCATACCATGTCCAATTAATTTCAAATGAGGCTCAATTTGTTGGGTACCAAGAATTATTTAAAAAACCTTTTTAAACTAGAAATACAAAATAAATAAATGTATTACAAATAGCCTCATAAAACCTTAATACCTCAATATGTTTCCAAAAGCATTGACTAAGCATATTTTTAAAGAAATTATTTACACAAAATGACATTACTGAAAGCAATTATTTTTAAATTTCAAATAAAGATGTGTGTTAAATTTATAAATATAATCATTTCTCTTTAAAAATATATTTGTTATTGATAACTTGAAACGAATAATGTATATAAAATATTTTCATTTCAATTATTCGTAATTTGAATTTTCCTATTTTCTTGGGAAAATTTATATAAATAAATATTATGTTATAATGTAAATATATAAATGTGCAAAGAGAAAAATAAATATAAATAGTCAATAAATGTTCTATGTTTTATCATTAAATAGCGTACTTTGTTTTCTCTTGTACAATTTTTTAAAATAATTATCATTTTCTTTCCCATACAAATCATATTGCTTCCTTTTTAGCCGTTTTTTAGGAATATATCTACCTTGTAAAAGTAAGATTTAGACGTATTGTTGCTCACATTATTAAATGATTCTCAGGTAATTCTGAAATTCTAAGTAGGATCTAACATTTAAATAATATTCGCTCCTATATTTTGTACTTAAAAGTGAATAAATAATAAAATTAATATAGCTGCTTTCAATAATGTTGAATACTTTATAATGATTTATCATAAAATAAGAGTATTATATTGATTGTGAACAAAACGATTATTCAAAAATAGATGAAATATAAAAAAAAATCTGATATTTG
Organism: Trichonephila clavata; assembly: GCA_019973975.1. Classification (NCBI taxonomy): domain Eukaryota; kingdom Metazoa; phylum Arthropoda; class Arachnida; order Araneae; family Nephilidae; genus Trichonephila; species Trichonephila clavata. Next base: position 109,412 of record BMAO01020769.1, on the reverse strand, counting down.
ATTTTTTTCATGCTATAATAAAAATTGAAGAAATTATTTAAGATATACCTTTTGAACTTCTGTCCTCTGCATAATTTTGTAACTCAGCTAATTTTTAACTATTGGTATTAGCGCATATAATCATTTAGCATAACACAATAAATAAAAATAATATGATCTCGTAAATATATTTTAGTTCAATTTCGTAAAACTTAATACTGCGTCAATTTTAACTACCTTATTTTGGTTTCATGAAACGTTGTGAAATCGACATGACTTTGCCAGGCTGTAATTATTAATAGAAATCACGTAATTAACAAATAGTTAATTAATACTCGGATTTTTAAGGAGAGCCAAAGAGAATTTCTATTACTTTCAAGCTTTCAACAATTAAGTTAATGATTCTTTGGGGTTATTTTTACAGTAAAATTTCTCGAGTAAAAATCCAACTAGGGTACAGTTTATTTTAATTAGGCTCTTGAATTTTGAAGAATTATAAAATAGTATAATGCTTTATTTCGTGAGTTATTCTTTTATTAAATAATTATCCATGCTACTTCTTATTCTGATTCAAAATTGGAAGTGTTAAAAATGTTCATTAAAGCCTAACCTTAAACTTAGTTCTTAACCTTAACCTAAGGCCCTTAAACCTTATTATTTGTGTCGCGTGATGTAAATTACTCATGTTATAGATTAGATTTTAATTTAAATGTACTTTATAAAAATATATTAGTAGTGGTAAAATGATAAGCAATATTTTTTCATGTAAAAAATGATTTTTTTAAAGAAAAAGTTAAATGATCGGATCAAAAATGAATTAAGTGATGTTTAAGCCTTATATGAACCAAAACATAACATTGAATATGTTTCGAGTAATTGTGCGCTAGAAAAGAATGTTGTACAACACAATTTTACCCATTGCTTTTCTCGTGTATTAAAATTTAGCAATTTTCTTTTTTAAAGGCTTGAATCTCATTCTTTTTTAAAATGATTAACATCCCTTAAGAGTTCACATATGGAAACACAACACCGGTGTGTATAACTTAAGAAACGATTTAAATTTTAGGCAGATAGACGTGAACTACAGAAAATGGGTTATTGTGATTTGTACAATGAAGACGCAATTCAGTTGAAAGGTGGTGCAAATGTCAGAAACTAAACGTCATAGGCAACATGAGTTTACGCAAAATGCGTGAAGTTGGCACGCAGCTCAAGATTACTATAAAACGGAAGAACAGAGTTGCAATTAAAGACGTTCGTTGCTAGTGCAAGGGAGTTCTTTCCTAAAAAGAGGCTAGAACAGGGATGGCCAACCCTCGGCACGCGTGCCACATTGTGGCATGCGGGAGTCATAACTGTGGCACGCGAAGACTTATTGAAAAATTACAAAAATGTTATGAAAATATTGCGGAATTAATTGAATTACAGTAGAAAATTATCATGAAAAAAATATGTAAGAGACAGAAATTGTCGGCGTGAGATTTTAAAGGAGCTAAGCAAGATTTTTTCTCTTCTTCAGTATAGTGACAAAAATGACATCATGCTCCAAAACTTACAATTCCGCAGCATTGAACGTTCCAATTAAAATGTAGAGTTACGTGAGACTAAAAAAATAAACTCGCTCTCTCAGACGGTCGAAACTCACCAAAAATTCACCCTTTCTGGGGGCGGTTACTTTTTAACATCTTCGATTTCCACTCGAATTTCAGCTTCCCCTTTCAGTGCTGAAGTCTTGTGTTTATAACTATTGGCGCCAGCGTGATGTCAGATAAAAAGGGTTTTCCGAAGGTGTTGGCTATTTACGATTTCTGAAATGTCAAGAAATAGTTCTGCAATATATTAGGAGCACGGTTGATACAGTAGAAGTAATTCTATCTGCACAAAGCAGCCACTTTATGAAGCAGAATAAGTGAGAACTTAAATATTTGACTAATCAGAATGCTGGATTCGGAGCCCAGAAAATCTGTAGCGTAACATCGGCAGATTTTTTCTAGCTGTCAGACTCGGTTGATTTTAAACACTGTTTAGCAAGACTTTAAGCTTTTTTCCTTTTCTAAAATTGTTTTTAGATATTGGCGTTAAGTGTAGTTTAAAAATTTATTCAATTTTCTATACATTTTTGAGTAAACTTTCGACATCGAAAATAAATTATGAAGAGGATATTGCCGCACGTGATTTAAAATTGTCTGGGAAGCACAATACTTGTTTACACATCAGAACGCTTCCAAGCCTGTTTGTTTGATATGTGGACTAAGTAGCAGTTCCAAAAAAATTCACTTGGACCGTGATTTCAAACAACTGCATATTGATATAAATAGCAAATATCCTGTCGGATCAAATTTGCGTACGCAGTTTATCAATAAAAAAAAAAAGAAATCTTTAGCCGGATAACAATCTTTGTTCCAGAAGAGAAAATATGAAATGAAAACTATGGTCAAGGCTTTTTATGAACTTTCTTCGTTGTTAACTCGCAAGAAAAAAGCATATTCTAACTGAGAAGAGATAACAAAATGTAGCCTTTTAATTTTCGCCCAAAATGTCGGCAATGTAGTTGTAAAAAATATGATTGATAAAATAACTTTGTCTATAAATACCGTCATGCGTCGTGCAAATGAATGCTCTTGAATTCAAAATTGCAAATAATTTTCATTAACTTTGGATGAAAGTTGTGGTATCACAGATAATGCGCAGTTAAAAATATTTTTGCGTTACACGAAAAATAATTTTGATATTGGGGAAGAACTTCTTGATTTGCGCCAACTAGATTTAACTACAGGTGAAGCCAGTTTTAAGGAACTTAAAAATGTAATTGAAGTCAACAAAGTAGAATGAACAAAATTAGACAGTGGTTGAACAGATGGAGCTCCTTGCATGGTTTGCAGAATAAAATTGTTTTGTTGCATTGCTTAAAAATTATTTGGAAAGAAAATTTTTTAAGTATCACTGTATTATTAATCAAGAAGTTCTTTATTCCAAGGACTTAAACTTGTCTTTCGTTGTTGACCCGACGGTACTCTGTATCAACAAAATACTAGCTCGTACTCTGAATCGACGAAGATTGCGTACACTTTGCTCCGAAGAAAGTGAAGAAAATGGCAAGTCATTGTGGTGTGCGCTGACTTTCCAAAGGAAGTCCACTTGCGAGATTTTGGAGTTTGAGGGAATGTGTTTTAGAATATCTGGAAGCCACCGATGAACTGCCCAGTGAATGCTCACTCCTCAGGAGTAAAAATTGACTGTAGGATTTAGCTAATCTTACCGATATAATGGAACATTTAAATTTAAATTTAAGATTACAGGGAAAAAATTATAATTTTTCTAACCTAGTCGGTCATATAACTTCTTCTGTGAATAAACTTTTGCTTTTTTGTCTGGATTTTGGAGATAAAAATATCAACACATTTCCCATTTATGCAAGAATTATCTGCCAAAGTTAGTAATGCTCTGAAATATGATAGAATTAAAAAATTTTTATCCATTTGGCAGGATGCTTTCAGTGCCAGGTTTAAGGATTTTAAAGATGTTAAAATATACTGAACTTTTCACGAATCCTTTTTCCATTTCTCTTCAAGGCATTAATGGTTATCCACCTCAGGTACAAATTGAAATTATTGACCTACAGTAGCCTATTACTTTGAAAAGCAAATATAAGGAAATTATTTTAACCACAAATGATCCGAATTACATTGAATTTTGGAAATTTGTTCCGCCAAGCATTTTTCCAAATTTACATGATTTGGCGGTCAGATATTGCTATAGGTCTGGATCAACATATGTTTGTGAAGAAATATTTTCTGTTAGAACGTTATTAAATCAAAATATCGCTCAAAATTATCTGATATGCACATAAAACACCTAAATTTGCTAGCATCTTCCAGAACTAATCCAAATATAGATGATTTAATCAAAAAAAAAAAAAAAAAACTACAGATTCAAAAGCCCCATTAAGAAAGTACTGACTGCTTAATAATTATTTAAAATTAAATGTTTTAAGTTGCTTATTTTTATTTTGTACCTAAGATAACTGATCGATCCTGTAAAAATTTATCAACAATGAAATATAAGTTGCTGCTTTTGTTTTATTTGATATACAATTTTTCTTACTATTTCACTACATAGAACTTGCATTTAAAAATATACTTTGTTGTAAATAACCCATAATAAGCCTATAAGTAAAAATTTTTCACTTTTGTATATTCTTTTGTTCGGTGGAAAAGTTTGAAGTGACACACGTAATTTTTTTTATCAGATTGTGGCACGCTTCCCAAAAAGGTTGGCCACCCCTGGGCTAGAAGGAATCTAATAAAAGTGAAGTTTCGCACAATTGGAAAGATTTTCAAATCATAGGTACAACTGTTGGAAAGGATGGTTGTGGCTGCCCTAGAAAAACAACTGCAGTGGATGATCTATACATCGTCCTACAGGTGAAAAGAGCCCTATGCCAAACAACAAGCACAATTTCTTAGCAACTATGTACAGCAACAGGGCGACAAGTATCCCAGAGGCCTTGACGAAAGGTAGCCTTTCACTCGCTGTCCTGAACGTTGCAACCCTTTGAAAGTTGGCAATTAGCGACACTATTTAAAATGGCGTAAGTAGCAAAAGAACTAGACATCTCATGAATGGAATCGTGCCCTATTTAAGGATGAGAGTCGTTCAGCGCCCCAAAGCTTCTCAACGCCAGTAGATTTAGAGAGAAGTCGAGACACGGTTTCATCCCAGTAACATCAAAGAAAGATACCAGTTGTCTGGAGTGGATGATACTGAAATGCCGGATTGAGCTCCGTGTTTTCGACAGAGGTTTTCCTACCGGATATTGCTATTGTAAAGAGATGATCCTTCCCCATGTGCATCTGTTCAAAAGTGTTACTGGATCAGACTTCGTTTTTATGGATGAAAATGTATGTTCTCACCGGGCTGCTGATATTCAGAAACTACTGGAAAGGGAAGGTATCACCAGATTGGATTGGCCAGTGTTCTCCCCTGACGTAAATCCCATAGAACGAGTGTGGGATGTTTTGGGGAAACGTCTTGAGGCGTGATTACATCCCCCGGGGAACACCCAACAGCTGAAACAGATAGGGATTGATTAATGGACATCATTTTAACAATCTGGAGCTGACTATAGAGAGTCGGTGCGAAGCAACTATTGCAGTAAGGAGAAGGCATATCCTATCGCAGACATTTGCTTGTTCTTCATCCTCTATGGCAGACAATCATAAGTAACGATACTATGAGTTCAATAAAGAGGGGTTTTTTTGTTTGATTTTAAAACTATATATTTTATATTAATTTTTGAGCAAGTGAGCTTTCGTCATCATTTAAGTACGAAATGCAGTATCTCATTTCTGAATTTCATGTCACTCAGCGGATTTCTCTCGAATTTATAGCAACAAAAAAAAACACTTTTTGCTTTAGTTTTTTTACGACAATATATATATATATATTGTCGTATATATATATATATATATATATATTCTATATATATATATATGGAAGAAATTTATAAAATATATTAAAGAAACTAAAGAACATAACAGGAAATAACTTAATAAAAACATGAAGATTAAATCTAAAGAAGATATAAAAGGAAATACAAATAAGAACCTAGCGAGTCAAAATGATATATATATATATATATATTGTTAAATAATACAACATTAATTGAAAGTTGAGCTGTGGGTCCAGTGATATATATTTTTCACATGTACAGTAGTGAAGCAATACAGAAACACTCTATCTGGTATTTAACAAAAATTTTATAAAAAAATATTGTTTTAATAATTTAAATAGTGGGATAATTATTAAAAATAAAAACCGAGTTACTTATGCAAAAAGTGTTAGGTTATTTTCCAAACTTAACATACATTAGTTTATAACTTAAATCAGTGAGTGGTACAACACCCAGTTAGGGCCAAGGCCTTCTGTGCCCATATCAGTATAAGTGACCTTGGGCCCTGAGGTGCATGAACAGATGTTCCGACCAGGTGGTCAGTCTGACGTGAAAGACCCCAGGCAAGCGTGGTACTCACTTATCGACTCACTGAAGGGATGAGTCAACTTTACCCAGCCCGAGAATTGAACCTCAAAAATGTGGTGTGGAAACGCGCTGTACTACCACTCAGCGCCATTGGGCTTCCATTAGTTTATAAGGATTGCAATAATTTAGATAGTATTAATAAACATCCAGTATTGAGGCGTCATCTCATAATGATTTAAATCAATAATAATTAAATTGTAAGCTCATTTAAATGACTATAGGGATAGAATGTGAGAATTATTCAGATATCGTTCTTGAATAAGAAAAAGGAGGTAATATCACGTTTGATAATCCAATACGAAATAAATCTTAATAACGTTTGAGAAGAATCCAGACATTTCTTCAATTCCGTACGTGTCCTTTCAATTTGACACGAATTGATTATCGAGTTTCTTCTTAGGAGAGAAATTACCTTAAAAGGGACATTATTTGAAGCAATTTCAAACTAATGCGTAAATGATAGCCTTAAGCATCATGCCTTTAGAGCGGAAATTGGAAAGAAGACCCAATACGATAAGAAGCTTGATAGTGTCCAAATTCTCTCTTATCTATCAAAGAAGAATGAGAAATCTGAAATTTAAAATGAATATCGATTCATTCAGAGAAGATTTCATCTTTTTATAAAAATGCTTATGTGATATAGATTTGAAGAATAACGGAAACGGAATTACGAAGCTTCAAAATGAGATCAGAGAAAAATTTATTTTTCTGTTATGTAGATACTGCTCATACAATTGTTAAGCGATAAAAACCAAGGCATTTTTTTAATTCCACGTAAAAGGATTTTAAAATGTGTGTATAGAAGGTAAATTAATAAATGCAGTTTTATTTCAGATTAAAGTCACAAAATGCCAAATATAACAAAATTCTATCTTTGCATTCCTTGGTTGTGCTTATTGGGGAGAAGTCTTAATTTAAAATTTTAGTTATTACATCCAGTTAGTTTTACATGTTCTATTCCATGTGTATTAGTACATTTCCTGAAATTTGCCAGTCTTTTTTCTAAATGTCTTTATGCCTTTATAAACTTAATTTTTTTGTGAAAACTTTTATTTTTTGTAAAAGCGAGTGTTTTTTTTAATTATCTAAATGTTACTTCTTAAAGTTGTTTTGAAATGTTTTACTGAAAGTTTTCGATACATGTGTGTAAAATAAAAGTTAAGGTATCCGACTACGTTCGGCCAGTGATTTTTTGCAAAATAGTACAAACGAATATTGTTTTAATATTTGATATCACTTAAATTAAAATACACGTATAAAATTGTTTTCAGAATATTATTACAATAAGAAAATTATTTAAGTGCAATATTTTGGCTAAAAAATGAAGAAAAATTGACATATTTTTAAAATATTCTCCTTTTATGGAAAATTCTTCTATAATTATAATATTTTGCTTATATACTGTGCAGACCTCTGTCAAAACTGAGCTAGGATTTTTTAAATATATATCTTAGACGTAGATTTATTCATATTTTATTACATCACAGTGGAGGAGTTTTAACAGAAAAAAAACACATCGGGGGGGGGGAACTATTTCAATTGTTAGTATCTGAAAATAATGTGACATTTAAACTAAACCCTTCTTCAGGCTTTCTGGAGATGTCTTAGCTACATATAAGCAAAATACAGTTATTATAAAACCAGTTTTGATAAAAGCGGAATGTTTTGTGAATAGGTAATTTTAAATTCGTTTTATGCCAAATACTGCAGTTAAAGATTTTTTATTGTAATAATATTCTAAAAAATGTATACTGTTATTCTAATTTAAGCGACTCTAAATATTTAAACAAAATGTATTCGTTAGTATTCCTTTACAAAGTCGTTGTTTTACGCATGCGCGTCTGCTATAACTAAAGCTAGATACTTACCTAAGGATAGGGGACTGTGGTTGAGGGCCTCTATTTTTCAGTATTCCATTTTTTGCTTCTTGCCTATCAAAATAAAAAATATATATACGTTTAATAAAAAAAAAAATTAATTTGTCATATTTTTGTTTATTTTCTCATTGGATTTTAAAACTTTCTTTTTTTTCTTATTTTTTTATATTAGTTTTCATTTTATAGTCTCATCTGATATAAGTTATAGGAAAAATATTGAAGAATTATAATCACATTATAGTAAACAGCTATTTGAGTTTTGTACATCTACAAGTACAAGTTTTATTTTAAAGAAGCTCTTACATGAGATATATGCAGTTATTAATGTATGTTTGAAATTTAGTCTCTGAATAGCTTGTACTTGCAGAAAAAAATTATTTCTCATTAAATATTAGAGTTGGAAAGACTTTAAAGAAATATTATTTCATCGTATCATTCTTTACTCATTTCAGATTATATTCTTAATCTTAGAAAAACAACAATTTGCGTTTTAAAAATAACACAGAAGTCTGTGCATATGTATAATTTATAAGACAGTAGATTATTTTATCAACCCGATTTTTTAAACTCCCGACTTGATAATTATTTTATAAAAGACTGTCTAAAACTTTCTGTTTTTTCAATGCTGAATTTTAAACTTTATCATGAAAACTGATTATTATCATTAATATTATATCATCTTAATAAAATACTACACTATCATTATTATTATTATTATTACGTATACTCTCCAGATTCACGAGTATTTTCATGCTTTTAAGTTAAGTTAAATTAGGAGATTGAGATGCAAATTATAAGGTTTAAAACTAAACAAGTTAAAATTGCCTAAAGACTTATCTTTCAGAATTAAAAAAAAATACAGCAATATATATATAAAACAAATTTATTGCGAGTATAACATACATTCAGTATTTTACCTTTCTCGAAGTATATAATATTTATTCAAGATTTGTGAATAGGGAAAGAAATCTTAATATAATACGATATGCTATAATCAGCCTGAACGTCTCTGAGAAATATCTTACAGTGCGTTTATTTATTTAAGGTTCATACTGGAAAAAAAATACACGGTATTTTCAAACATGCGTTACCTCGGAGGACCTAAGCGAAAGCAATCTCTCCACGTGGTATGCTTTCCGAATTCTTCTCCATCTTGCAGTGTGTGCAGAGTCTTCTGATGGATTGTCTCTGGCAGAAATAAGGCTACTAGTGCGCCCGCAATTTGCAAAGAGCCTAGCGTCAGCAGAGGAACACCCGGAGATTTTCGACCCTGGAAAACAAACAATATTTGCTATGTACCGCTTCAATTCGATACGTTTGAGCTATTGAATAAAAAATGACAACATTTATTTGTAACCTTTCTAGTACATTATCATCCCATACATATTTTTTAAGATATATTTTCTTTTGTTGTTGTTCTGATTGACATCTTAAAGCATAAAAGAACAATCTAAAGCAGTGCTTCTCAAACTTTCAATATCTGCTACCACATTTTCAGTCATAATTTTCATCGCAACTGCCTCACACAATGACTATGTATTGAATGCAATAATGCTATTCTTCAACGCTAAAAGTACAATGCGACTTTAATTATAAACCGTGCAAATAATCAAGATAAGTATTATATTTTGTACTGGAAAAGCCCATGGAAGTCACCAGTAATTACTAAACTTGCTTTTAATTTAGCATTATTAAATCATCAAAAACTTTTTGCCATACTGATACATTTAGAAGTATCTTATATCAATGTTAATATGTATTTTATTTTTTATTACGTCAGAATGTATTTTGTTTGACTTCCTTTCAGTAAATTGATAATTATTTAAATCTTTTATTTTCAACTTTTTGTTATGTTCGCATCCCCCATATAGAGTTATCATGCCCCTATAGGTTATCATGCATATGGGGGCTTATCCCTCAGGCTGATCTAAAGGTTTAAGCTAATGTAAATAACTTAAATTTAAAAAATTAAATAAATATTGTAAAACAAATTGGTTCTTTTCAATGGAGAAACTCTAGAAATTAATTTACAGAATTTTTGAGGTAAAAAGTGGCAAAAATAAATTTGCTTAAGAAACAAACCTTTAATGGAATTATTTTATAATTTATAAAAAGATTTAGTGCAGTTGAATTTAATTTTATTTAGTTATTCGCATTTTAGTTAGCATTAGTTTTAAAATTCTGAAAACAGTAGAACAATTTATTGCTTTTACGTATTTTGGAACATTAAACTGTCGTTTTATCTTTATATCATTTTCGCTTGATTCTTTTATAAGAGTCAAACATTTGTTGTAAACAACTAAATATTTCAAACAATATCATCAAATCGAAACTATTGTACTGAAGATGCGAATCTAACCGCATTTAATAAATTCAAACGATCATGAAATTTTATTATTTTTTATAAGAGGATATTATTATATTCGTGTTAGAGTTGAAAACGTTTTATTTTGCTTAGTTGTCCACAAAAATTATTTCCTTAAAACTTATATTCATAAAATAATTTATAACAAATTGTTTGCATTGCTGTTGTTGCTGCGGAACCTCCGGATGAGTGAGTTAGTGAAAATTAACGTCGCAATATTACTCGAGGGCTTTTGACGATGGATATATTTATTTTGAACCATGGTCAAGTGAAGAAGACGACATTTTAGCTGGCCACACCTCTTCTAACTTCCACGCCGCAACAACGGGAGGATGTGTGAGCCTCAACATATTTAATGTCCATTGGCCCTCTCTAGACAGCGGGTCTTACTCATGCGGTACTAGGCTCAAACTCATGACACGCCGTCCACAAGTCCGTTACCTTGACCACTATACTACCACGACCATGCTGAGAGAGACCACTGGCACTCGAAGGCTAGTGCCAGACCCAGTCTATTCAAATTCATATGGAGTACAGAATATGCTGCATTTAATGATCAAAAACCGGAGCACCAAAAGGTAGAAGTAAATTACTTCTATCCTTACTCTTTTTAACCCCGAGAGAATGCGTTTACTCGATACTAACGTTAGTGGTCGTGTGGATTAATCAGTCACCCCATTTTTTTATAATTATTTTCATTGTACGCAATAAAAATTGTAATGACAGTGTGTTATGTAATTAAGAGAAAATATGCGTATGTGTTGTATTTTTAAGAACTTTTTTTTTGATAATTCGAGTAAAAAAAATCCAATTAAGAACTAAAATGTGTGGAATACGTACGACTTTAATAACGGACACAAATCACGAACATTTTTCTCTAACATTGCTGTAGTGATATGTCCAGGCAACATACTGCTCATATATTGCCCAAGTTAATGTAGTTCTTTTGTGCCAAGGTGATAGATAAATAGCATGCTGAAATTTTTCTTGTTTGTGTCTTTTTGACAGGGCGCAGTGTATTTTCATTCAAAACTACTAACTCATTCACAGGAGAAGAGTGTAGCTTGTTCATAGGAAATATTTTTGAACAAATGTCATTGCAAATAGTACCGTAAGATCGTAAAATACGATTGAAATTCCCCCCAAAAAAGGATATATGTGGCAAAGATAATTTAGTTTCAGTGAAGGTTGGAATATAGGGAGATATTGACAAGGTCATTGGTAACAAACAAACAGTTTTCCCAGAATTATAAAATTCCAGAGCCTGGGGTGACTCTGTGTCCCGCACGTCCACTCCCGAGTGAATTTGGCAAAACGAACTGATTTCCACTCCTACAGTGACTAACCAGAATCGAACGCCCGACCCCCTTCCTTCAGGAAACATTCTGCCTTATATTAAAGCTATCAACAGGACTTACGAAGGACTGATTAAAATTAAGCTAAGTATAGCTTATTTAATTATTTTGTTGTTAGAAATGTTGATTAGTTTATCTGTACGCTACAGTTAATTATCGAAATTCCGTTATTACGCATACTTACTAGTGAGAACGCGGTATGCCTAAGAACATACGTAATTCCACCCATTTACTGAGAACGGATTCTCGTAATAAATTTTATCAAATATTTGACATAAAATTTCATTTCGGAAATTTATTGCAATTTTCACTTAGAATGCCTCTTACTACATATATTAGACGAATACCATTAAATTGTAAGAATGCAAAATTATGGATGCCCTTTGAAATTTAGAGGCTTTATAAGTAAGTACGATTAATTAGGTTCGTCTTAAGGCATTGGCCAATTGGGCACGGGTCAAGGGTGTCGTCTCGTTCTCGATTCAACCTTAATAAGATAATGATTCCATTAATTTCAATGGTCAAATGTATTTCTGATTGCATTCTCCGAAAAACTGGGAATTTCGAGCGATATGTCAACTGGCTACAGGTGATGACCGTCGTCTATGTATAGGCCTACCAACATACACCACCATTACTCCTTCAGTCAAAAGGTGGCAGTCGGTCAAGCCAGTATGTGCGTTTGTAAGCCATGCACATTTATTTGTTCCGGGTTATTATCTGCAGCAATATTTGACAATGTATGCTTTGTACTGTTGACTTTTAAAATTCATATGTGGGATCTACATTTGTGTATGGGCCTAGAACCTACTTTTTTGTAAATGCCCAAGGTCTAAAGAAGTCTTAAGACGTTTCTGCCAGTAATAATACATTTCGATTTTTTTAAGCTATATATATATGATGTAATATGCGAATAAAATCCCTAGTCTTTCTTACTACGATTTTGTTTCTGGTGGCACAATTGAAGAGGAAACATCTTGCCAATTAGAAGTCTGCATTTATTTAGTTTCGTAAAAGACACGACAACATAGAACAACAGGACAACACAAAACAATACATCAACAAAAGCGTTTCATATGACGTTTACAAAAGCAACCTTTTTACTGCTACAGGGATCATCTATGTATAGTTTTTGTTAAACAGAAGCTATTGAAGTCATATGATTGCACCGGTAAAGATGTTTTTGATTGATTCGAATATGCAAAAGATGAAATATTGCATCATTCGGATTTAAAAATGCAACTTGTTTAGTTTTTGAGAGGTAAGGTCGTGAATAGTACGCGTTTTCTGCAGTTAAACTAAAAAAATGTTATTTATCACCTGAAATTTTGGATAGCTCAAAGACCAATTCGAATTAAAATCCCTCGCGAGAAGTTTCAAGTGATTTATTGCATACATATTTATAGAATCTATAGCACTAGAGACATATTTTTGATTTGAAAAAAAAATATGAATTTTAAGATGAAAAGATAATAAATAAAATTAGCTTAAGTTTTAATAAAGAGAAAAAATGTATAAAAAATATTTTGTAGGGAAAAAAAGCTTTTTTTTTTCTGTTTAAGAATATTCTAAGGACAAAAAAAAATTGTTTTGTTTTCAATATTTTTTTAATATTAGATCTATTACACCTAAGAAAAAAAATTCTTTTTATTTCCTAAATGCTCCGAATAATAAACGAATATATGCGAAATTCCAATCTGCTTTTCCCCAGAAATATGATATGACAAAAAATTATCTCCATACAGAGATTTCTTTTTTAAAAAAGAAATTGGTCGAAAAATCAAAAGAATTCATGAAGACTATATTTTTTTTAGTCCAATATTTTTTCACCTGCTGCTCTTTGGGAAAATTGAAAACAGCTGTTCCAGACATTTCTACAACGAGCGCTATTACTTATTCTAATCAGGAAAGTGGAACGAGTTCAGGTGGATAAAAAAGGAGGCAGATGAAAAAATGTGCACTTTAATTAATATTGCGTATCAGGAAGTTCAGTGGAAATACGAGATAAAAGTTGGTACTTAATTTTTTTTTCGATGATCAACGCACTTGCCTATAACAAAAGAGCCCATAGAGCGTTTCCGTTTTATCTTTTAAACTAAGGTTGGACGAGAAAAAGTTTCTTAAGTTTTTTATGAGTAATTAAGACTATCAAAGGATAATTTTTTGTCCTTCTTTCTCAAGCATACCCTTGGGGGACTTTTTATTGAGGCGAATAGTCTAGCTAACACAAACATACGACAAGGGAATTCAGTGCTTGTTAAAATAATTAACTTTTATCAAAAAATTAAAAAAGGAAGACCAAATGTTTTTTGTTCGAATTATGAGGCATTTCAGCTTTCTGACTTAATTTCTCCTTTTTTCAACTCAATAATTCAAATATTTTACAATGTAACTCAATTTTAACTATTTATTTAATGACATTTTTTTTCTCTCAAATTGGATTTCTTAAAATATTTTTGGAGATTTGCTGAGAAATTATTCTAAAAAAAGTATTTTTTGTACATTTTTAAATTGGGCATTTCTGAAAATATAGTTGTACGTAAGAAATGATAACACGAGACAGTGAAACTATTTTAAGTAAAGAACTGAAGATTTGGCAAAAAAAATCTATTCAAAACATTCTTAATGTAAAGCCTCAGACTAAAAAATGAATTTAATTTCATTTTTTATCAAAAGAATATAATTATCGTCATTTTTCGGACATTACTTGCTATGAATGTGAACATGCAATAAGAATTTTTATGAATTAAATTAGATTACTTCTAATTTTTTTTTGAATTCATAACAATGAGAAATATATAAAAATCGCAGGTATATTCAAAAATCGTTTGCAGTATGTTCTTATCCTTTGATTAAAATAAATTATTATATTTAAGAAGTTTTTTTCTTGGAAATAAATATAAATCTCTATTCAATTGATTTGACAAAAAGTCAACTGAAAAAAATTACCTTTTCTTCCACGAAAAAATGCAACTTTAATCATTCTAATATTTCCAATTCTTGTCGATTACTTTTTTGCCATCCTCTTGGTAGCTTTATGATCCTGCACTCAGACAACTTCTGGTTTTATTATTAAAAACCAATTATATATATATATATATATATATATATATATAATGCGATTTGAGGTTATGGTTGATAATGAAATTTGTGCCCTTTAAATAGTTTTGTTTGACTTCACAAAAAAGTACAATTTGATAGTGCAAGTTCGGAGGTATACTTTAAATGCCACATGACACCCCCACCAAGCTCCGATAACTTCATGCTTGTAACTAAAATTGTATAATAAGGATGTATTAAGTTTCATGCACACTTATTTTTTTTGATTACTTATTGTTATTGTAAGAGGTCCATTTTTCGTCACCGATTTTGCACTATTGGATTATCATTTATTTCAAAGTTTAAAAAATGCTTTAAATTTAAATAAAAATAAATAGCAATGACCTTAAATTGCTATTTTTTTAATGGTAAGCATCGAAAGTTCTGTAATGGACAAATCGTAAAATTATTAGGAATGAAGCAAAAACCAACGAACAATATTAAAAGTTTGTGCCAGATTCCAGCTCAGTTTTTATATAGTAAAAGGAAGATCACTAAAAAAAAAAACATTTAACACTAAAAAAAAAATGCCAGCCCATTAGTTTCTAGTCAGAGATCATTGAATATTTTTAATAAGTTTGAAATCGTTGTGGTCTGCTAATTTTGCATATAAAATATTTTAAGGAGGTTAGTGGCTTTGGTAGGAATCACAAATGAATAGGAACCATATCCAGGAAAGTACAAATGTGATTACAAATACTTAATATAAGTTAAGAATACATTGACACAATTGTAAGCCAAAACAAAAATATTCAAATATATAAAATGCTTCAAAGGTATAACTTGGCATTTACCAAGTGATAAACATACTGTACTGATTCACAAAATCTATTTAAAATGCCAAACATTTACAAAAATTCAGGTTAATAGTCATATTTCATGACAAGTCGAGCATTTCTAAAGGTACCTGAAGTTTCTAGTTCACCGGTCCCAAGTTTGATGTACGTATAATTTTATCAAAAGCTATGTGAATCCCGATTTTTTGTGGTTGTATCCCTATTTTATCCCTTGCAGCTGGTAGTTTTAATCATGCATTCTCCTATTGATCATGGCTTCTGTCGATGTTCCACATCTCCTTTGAAATATATTACGTATATATGTAAGATATTCTCTTGTGAGACGTTTTCCCTAAAGTCCGGAGAGCTAATTCTAATCATTCAGCACTCACAAAGTTTTAACGCAAACCGACTTGTAATCAGATGTTGAAGCCATTCTACAAATCATTGACAAAAAATACGAGGGTAGATCAGAAGAAAAGGTTACAAGCCGCAGCATTTGAAAATAACATACTGCTAAGAATTTTCCTCCAAAGTGGAGACAGATGGCGCTGCTTGTCATACAGCTGGTTTGCGGGTACATAGTGGAAGTTCCCAGACGGTTCAGGACGACAGAAATGGCAAGACTGTTAGGAAATTGGTTTCGTTTGGAAGTGCAAGCAGTGATTCAATTTTTATGGGCAAAGAATGTCCGCATCAGCAATGAGCAGACAACATGTAGCGAAATTGTGTCACTATTTTCAGTTAGGCAAAGGATGTCGAAAACCGCAATATGACAGGAAACTGCCAGCCAAGTTCTTCAACTGCAGAAATCAACACGGCGCGAATGGAAGAAATGATTCAAAATGATCGACGAGTAACTCTGCGTGAAATCTCGTCAGAGAGCTGGGACTCAGCTATGGTAGCGTGCAACATATCGTTTCTGATGTACTGCGATGTTCCAAGACAGTTCTTTGAAAACATCCGTCGAGACCTGGCTCAAAAGACTAGGACCTGATTGCCCCCCCACACACAATACGGTTTAAACAAGTTGGTCCTGTGGTATGATAAAGGCCTAAATAGACTTGGCGATTATGTCAAAATGTCATAGACGTCACGTATATCTCTAAATTCCCTTTTGTATTTTCTATCTAATAATAATAAATATTTTTTATTCGACTTGTAATCTTTTTTTCAATGAACCCTCGTATGTTGGAAAGATTTAATTATCAGTTGCTGAAATTTTTAAAGGGAAGCTTAGCTATACATATATTGCCGTATAAAGGAGAAGTGCAATCATTCATTGTAGCTCGGTCGTTAGAGCCCTGGACTGAAGATCCGTCGATCGCTGGTTTGAATCCGATCCAGTTCGTTTTCATCCACAGACTGGAGTTTTCATTTTAAAGTATTGTTTTTTTTCCTCTGGAATCTGGCTGATTCTAGAACTTTCTTTAGTGTATGTAAATTAGATGCAGCGGGCGTGTGTGCGCATGCCCAGTTCTTTCTCAAATATTCTTCTAACGTTATAAACGTGGAATCCCCCTAGTTGAAGGGAATTCCCTCTGTTCTAATAAATACATGTTAAATCGAACCGTGTGGTTATTTCAATATTCGTGACAATATTATGCCTTATTATACGGAATTATACTTAAGTTATCGAAGAACCTCATCGCAATACTTAGAAATTATTTCCTGACAATGATTTATTGAACCACTACTAATTATCAGTTCAAGTATTTGGTCCGACCGAACAATTAAAATTTATCTCTAGCTGCACTTCAAATCCCTTTTCGAAGTACTACATAGACGGATTTTATGTTTCCTCAGTAAGAAAATGCTTGTTGGGAATTTCAATTAACTTAAAAAAATTAGTTCAATTAAAAAAACGTACTAGATAGTCCGTGAAACTTTTTATGAACCAAATGCAAAATGTTATTTCGAAGTAACAGTATCCACCTTAAGTGATCCTGAAATTTTCTTTCTCTTTTGAAGTTATTACAAAGCCTACGTGTAAAAAACAGAACAAAGTGTATAACGTGCATTAGATGAAATTGAATTATTCGTGAATAGCAAAACTATTTTAATATTTAGCCTAAGTACTATATTTCGTACTACTATTATTGAAGCAAGACTGTCACAATTTTATATTAAAATACGTGCTTATTTATTATCAATTAAGGCGTCTATTAATTTTTGGTTGCTTTTTTTGTTCATTTATGTCTTAAAACTGAGACACCAGGTAATCTAACAGACAAAAAAATTAAAGAATGTTATTCACCTGATTAAAAAGAAAAGGGAGTGCGATTGGCCCCATGAGACCAATGAGATCAGTCATTCGCATTCCAATGGATCGCACCACCAGGGGAAGTAACTCGCTTGTCCACAGTGGCAACACAACAGATGAGGAAGATATGCTAAGTTTCGCCACCACAAACATGGATAAACGAGAAGTGGTACCTGAAATATTGAATACGTGATAAAATTACTAGTTAAAAATATTTATACAATCACTTAATAGGAAAGGAAGTGTTATTTTATTATTAACTTCATTTTGATAGTTGGAACAAACACTCATTTAATTGAATTCAGAATAAATAAATCAATGTGCACTGAAAGAAACAATGACAAGTGTACATATTCTGAAAAATATATAAACATACAATGCATTAAAAAAACACGGGAAAAATTATTTTCTTTAAATTTATGAATAAAAAGAAATACATGCGTTTTTTTATGTTATTAAAGTAAAATATTACATTTAATTATTTATTCTGAACAAGTCTCTACAAAGCTTATTAATTGAGCATATGATCATTTGGACGTGTATAAAAGTGAAGGCATATGGTCTCACCAGAAATAAAAATTAGATCCTAAATTTTACACCAATATTCATAATTATTTCTACATTAGTTGAATGCTATAATTTTGCTTCAAAAATGAAATAATATTTAATAAGCAAAAAATGAAATAAAATTTAATTAGCTCTCTACCTAATTCAAGACCATCTCAACAACTTCAGACTGTTTGAGTGAACTGTTTCTCGATCTCTATGTAGTTGATAGCTATTATTATCTCACGAAAATCGCACTCTAGCATCATTCGGGCATAATTATAAAAGAGCATGTACACCACACTTAATATTCATAAAAGATTACAGTTATATATTCAATAATTCACAAGAAATGCACTATGTTCAATGCTGTACAATGTTGTATTTTTGTTACAAATTAAAGAGATAGAATTTATTAAACACAAAATATTACTTTTTAGCTAAAAAATCATTGATAAAAAAAAGTGTTGAATTCAGCATTCAATAAGTTGTAAGAAAATGGTAGAATCATAATATCTGTATGTGACTCATTGAACTGATGTCTTTTTTCTAAAGATAAAATTATCCAATTTTTTTTTCCAAGAGCAGTCATGAAGTTATCTGTAGATCTTGCCTATTTATTTAAGATATCATTTAGACAGGAATAATAAAAGCAAAATATTTTTCGTTACAGAACCTTTTTCTTTACCGATGGAACATAGTTGTTTAGTGATTACGGCTAAAGATGGTAAACGGTACAGATGGTACCAGGCCACAGACGTTCATCATTATTTAACGATGAGTATTTTTTCCATGTTGTTAAATTAAAGACTCGTATATTTTTGAATGTGCCTTCAACTCATTTGAACTAATTCCTCTCTATAAGCTGCGAGAAATCGTATAGTGCTAAAATAAGATGAGATGACAAGGACCTTATACTAGAGCTCAATTACCCTTCTTCCACACCTTATAGTAGGAGAATATCGAGGTTGAGTTCAATTTAACAAGTATCACCAGACATTACTCTGGTTCCCTCTCTAGTTTTGTATTCGTGAAACTTTTTTTGTATATGACTGAAATTGAGTATCAGCTGCAGCTAAGCTCATGGTATATCACGTCTGTACTTCTAAGTTGACAATATCTTGTCTATGCAGAGTGATACCTAAAAATGACTACGCATACCTGTTTCATTTCTTACCTGCTTGTATGATGGCAATGGATAAAGTGAGAGCTCCTCCAAGTGCCGATCCAAGGCAAAATGAACACCTTCGACCACACCAGCCGACCGCTATGACAACCATGGCAGCAGCGGCCATTTCAGCTCCAGCAGACACGAAGAAGTTGAGATAGAGGTCACCTTCTAGCTCGAAAGAATACAGACTGAGTCCCACACTGGCAGTGGTAGAAGTGAACCTTCAGGAAAAACAATAAGTGTTTTATATTTGAGAGTGGTTTTTTCCACGTAACTCCCCCGAAAGTGGTACTAAGCTTTCTCAATCCCTCAGCTATTACATGAAATTATAAGTTATTCCAGCCAACAAGATGTCATATTATAAGTTAAAAATGTCTAACGTGGTTGCAATGGATTATAAATACAAATTTAAGGAATCAACTGCTCATATAGCAAAGTAATTAACAATTTTTAATGTTCATATAAAAATATAATTTTCAAGCTTATTTATTCATATATTTTGTGCATATTAATACTTTAAAACTCATTTAGTATAATCAGATCAATATAATTATTCTTGAAGAGAGAAAAAAAAAAGAAAGTGTTTTAATCTAACTAATTTTATATATAAAGTAAATCGAAATCGGAATCAGTTAGTTAATTATTCGTTCGAAACCAAATTTATGCTCATATGTATAACATATCTAATACTTAATAAAAGAGAGGTACAAAAAAAACATCTCATGACCTGATATGAAATGCTCATTTTTAATGACCTAGCGTCAAACTTAATCACGAGTATGCGGAACATATTTTCAACTTTACAGACCCTTTTACACTATAACAGTTATAGGAAAATAAGCCCTTTGCGGAGCGAACGAATATTTCGACTAGACAACTTAATTTTGCAAATTATTTTCACATTATAAAATCACCGGAGCTCGAATTTCATCAGTAACGGCTCTACAGTAGCATGTCGGACTGCGAAGAGTACAACGAATTTCAAATTAACGCCCTGCACCGGCATTAGCGCTCCCCCCAACGGCAGATCGTAATTAGTCTGGAAAGATTTAATCTCAAGGTACTAGCGATTTACGACAAGTTTGGGCTTAGTTTAAGCCCTTTCTGGGGTGTGCAATTCCGCTGAATTCGAAATAGAGAGAAATTCACTGTCACTTCCCAACTCAATGTTTGATACTCGTTTAGGACGGAATTATGGAAAACAGATGAAATATCAGACACGATTGGTTAGAGTTGACACCCATTAAGTTTTCATTTACATCACTGCGATATTTGAAAGGGATGCCAGTCAATGCGTAGGCATACGAGGAAAAATAAGTAGGAGGTTTGTTTATTAAAATGTAATGTAATATATATTCAAAAATAAGAAATATGTACGTTGAATTAAATTGTGCTGTATTTGATTTTTCACTTTAGAAATAAGTTATAACACATGTTCTAGGTTTATTTATTATATCGAAAAATATTGTACTACTTAGTTAAGAACAAATTATTATGTTCTAACATTTAATCATATGTTATACCAACAATATTTTAAATAAAACAAATTATTTTTTTAAATATATGAATATCTACTTACATTTTTAAAAAATGATGTTTAAATACTTTTGGTATGAATTATATGCTTTTTGGGTATTCAAATATATACATTTGCAAATTGTTTATATGCATGCTGATTTTATATATACACACAATCGCATTTTTAAATTTTACATTTTAAAATGAGTTATTCATTTTTATAATCCAAGCAACTGATGAGAATTTTTTTTAATAAACGGAAAATGGTGAATTTTATATTGCATTGCCGATAGAAGTCAAAGTGTTTTTATCCACATTAATAAAGAAAAATGTTTGATGGAGAGGATTTAGAACAAAGCTCCCTGCTCAAAATTTTATACATCGAATGTGTGGATGATGAAAGTATGCATCTTGAAGAACTTTATCCGAATTTCACTTAAAATTACTATTCAAATTCGATGAAACGTTTATTATTTTTTGTAGGATTTGCGATCTACTTTTGAAAGGGTGAATCTCACTATCTAGGCAATTGAATATTTTGAATAAGAAACGTCACAAAGAATTACATCCGTTTATCTTCAGATTCTTGTATTTGTGAGAATATATATATATTAAATTACTAATAAGGGAAAGTGAACGCAAAAAAGAACCGTATAACAATTTAGTCATATACAACGATTTGATATTTGACACCTATTGTTGTTGTTTTTCATTTTAAAGTAACATTTTTCTTCATTTTAAATAAAAAAATTGACTAGTTTAGCATGATTTCCACAACTGCTTACTTTATCACAGGGTTTTAAAATTTTGCCAAATTTTTCTAAAGGGTATGAAAAGCGGAAATAATAAGTAAGATAATTATAAATATGCAGCTGCACAATATTTAGTAAGAGGTAAAAGTGTTAGGAAATTATTAAGATATTTCTGTTTGTCTCATATGGAAAACGATGAAAATATAATGACATTATGAAATTTAATTTAAATTTAGCATATATTTTAAAATTATTGACAACCACTGAAAAAACTATTCTAGGAAAATTCATACTATAAACGCTTTGGTTATTGCTATATCACTTCCAACTTAAATAAAGCACAGTTTTCAGAGCCAAGAGCTTTTCTTCAGTTTCAGGAAAGCAAGACGCGTATGTATATCTTTAAATAATATTTTATACCTACTAAACACAGGTTTAAAAAATAATCTAGCAAAAACGCAGTAATAATCAGTAAAATATTAAAATGTTTAATGTTTACATCTGATGAGTAATAACCGAAATGAAACAATTATTTATGAATTAATTCTACAGAATATGCCTGTCTTCATTTGCTATGCATCGCTTCAAGAAATAAAGTATGAGGATGATTTAAGATCTCTGATATGGTCTTTACCTTTTCGAGGGTGATAGTGGCTCTATACAATATATACGCACATGCTTTCCAAATGCAAGTTTTAAATACTGAATACAAAATATAAATTTTACTAAGATTAGCAATTGTAAACGCCCTCCCCGAATATTTATTTATTATTATTTTATATCAGTCAGAAATCTAGATTAATTCATCTTATAGCCACCATACTTAAAATTCAGACTAAACAAATAATAGATAAATTGTAGAAGGGAGCAAACACATCATATCTCCACGGAAGTTTAATTATAAAATCACCTTTAATATAAGAAATGAGCACAGTTCAGATAAATTAATTATCTTTAAGACACTCTATTAAACAGATTCCAAAATGGTAAAAAAATATTTTAGCTTAATACCACATATTTAAATATTACATATTCAATTATTTAAGTACTTTTCAAACAGTTATAGGATGCTTCAAATATTACAATATTTGTAGGTTTTGTGTGATTTATTCCTCTTTTTGTGTAACTTATTTATTTAAAAAAATGTGAATCGATCTAACACAGCAATATTTTAAAATAGACAAATAACTGTATATGTGAAAGAGCATTTAAGTCCTTTTTTTAATATTTAAAGAACATTTTTCAACTGAATGGCAAATATTAAGCAAAAAATTCTGGCCATTGTATGGGTCTGAAATCAAATTGAAGCTGTTGAAGAGTAAACGAAAATGCATGGATATATAAAAATTTGTAAAACATGTTTGAATTTTATTTTCCTAAATAACTTCAGAGATAATTAACATATACAATATAATAAGTAAACTTCTTATGGGTAAGATAAATAATAAAATGAATTTAAAAAAAACTAAATAAATATACAGATCACAAAAGAATAATTAAAATGATATATATTATTCTAAATTTAAATCGTTTAAATGCACATGATTCTTAAATTCGTGTTCCAAAATTTTTATAGTTCTTGGTATATGTTTGTAATAAAAAATAGTGTAGTTCATAACATCATTCTCATTATTCCATTGTGCATAAGAATGTCAACTTATTAAATAAGTAGAAAATTCATTTCAGTGGTTTTCCTTTCATATTGTCATTGCAAAATCATGATGTTTGACTGTAGAATTTTTGTAAGGAAACAATTTATAGAAGAGAATGAAATATCTTACAAAATGAAATTAAAATTTTGGACGAATATCACAATATGTAATAAAATAGCTCTAAACATGAATACAATATATGTTTAGTTAGATTGACTTTTTAATTTTAAAACAACGATACGGTACATATAATCGATTAAAGCAACACACATGCCAAAGTAATCTCAAACTGTAAAGCCTTGAAATTACATAAATATCATACTTTGAAAATTTGCAAACATTAAATACAGAAAGCATTATCTTAACAACAATATGAAATAAGAGTTTCCGCAATGAAAATTGAATAACGTTCAGATTTTGAAAAACAAAAACAAATTACAATATAAATTAGAGTCATCTGTTCAGCTCCTCCGATAAATTAACGACGTAAACACATGATTCTTCAAAGATATTCGGTAACATTTTCTCAAACATTCTTTAATGAAACAAACAAATCCGTATACTTGACGCCTTTCACCCCTAATCTGTTTAAATCCTTCATTTGAATTATAGTCGTAACAAACATTTCAAGTACAACTCAAAACATTTTCCTATTATGAGAGCCCTAAATTAGCATAGTCCCAATTCATCAATATCGCAGGGAATTTCGCAGCAATTAAAAGACAATTTTTCCCTTTTCTGTGTATCATTGTGGAGGTTGTCTGTGTTCGCAATTAATGAGATATAGAACATAATACCGTCTGTGCTATCAGTCGGCTCTTTGACGTTAGAAGAAAGATCGATGAAAATTACGTTTTCAGCTGCCTGTTAAGCGGTTCGTTAGGGCTCTAGTGGAAGTGATTACTTCTGTGTAAGTAGTTTCGGGGCTGTCTCGTTCCAAGAAGTTGTATGTGAGGGGAAAAAAGTAACTACGAATGTAACTTTTCTTTTGAAATGGAAACGACTTCCTTTTTTTTCTTTCTTTTTTTTCCTTCCTTGCTTTTTCCTAATGCAGGAAGAGGAGAGCACCAAAAAGGGCGATAAACAACTTAGAAGTTCTATTTGGTTATATCTGCTATACTAGTATTAGATTAATGATTTAGTTTATGCCAAACATAGAAGGCTTTTAGTATAGGACTTCTGAACCTGTTTCGTTCTAGAAGAAAAATAAATGAGAAGAAAAAAAAATCACTTTGAAAACGAGCAGAGCAAAAATAAAGAAGAAGAAGGACTTAGCATAAATCTAATCAGAGAGTCTTCAGAAATAAAAGAAGTACTAAATAAAATTTAGTAAACTGAATATTGGAAAAATCATGTTTTATTAAAAATTCAAATTTGCTTGTAAAAACCAAAACTACTTTAATGGAAGAAATTTTGTAAGAATATATTTTATAAACTTTTAAAATAGTGCATGTGAATTAATTATTATTTAAAAACAAGTTAAAATATTACAACAAAGACTCACATTATTAGTAAAATTTCTTTAACTAGAATTTCGTAATTAGTTTTTCAATATCTTAGCCACTTCAACACTGAAAACAACATTTTATTTCTGTAAATATAATAGCTTGCAATGCTACATTGTAAGATTCAATCAATAAATATTTTCATAGATTAGAGATACGTATTGTAAATTACTTTTTTTCCCTTCATTTAATATTATGTATAAAATTTGGATTTAAATTATTATAATTAAATTAATCAAACATTACAGATAGCTCTTTCAGACAATATGGATATTTAAATACAATTCAAGTAGGTGCAGTTCACGTTAAAAACTATAAGAAACACCTGAATAAATTTTCTCGAAATTTATTCAGATTGCAAAAATACGCCTTTAAAAGAAAAAACTCACAAGTTGCATTAGGAGAGATTAAAGTTTCTTTTTTTTTACTTTTAAAAATAAATGTATTCAATATTTTTCTCTGCGGAATGATTTAGTAGTGATTCCAGGGATTCTTATGCAACACAATTGATATGTTCTAATTATGAAGAGTTTCAAGAATGAACAGAAACTGTAAGGAAGTTCACTGTTATTTTATTACGATACTGTATGAAATTTGCTTCCATCTTCTATTAATTATATTTTTATTTATTTATTGTTTATTTTTTGGAAAGCCCAGACTTATTTTCTGAAGTTTATGCAGAATAATAATAAACAAAAGAAAGCTTCACTCTTTATAAACTTTCTCTTTGAGAATATGGAAAGGGTAGATAATATATAGGTTAGAAGGATCGATTGGGGGGCAAAAATTAACTACTGAAAAATTAAAAGAGCAGAGATATTTCGCAGAAAACATTGCAATTTTATTGCAAGATCGCTGATGGTGATAGTGATTAAGGAAGTGCATTTAGGTTTAAATTTAGAGTAAAAATTAGTCACTTAGGATAATTTACATTTTTTCCCTCCTAGTTGCATTTTGTTCATCTTTAATCATTCTTTTTGTTATTTCTCTCGAAACTGAATGTTTTAAATGGGTATGATGAAGTAAAAGAGAATATGAGCTCTTAGTTGACTTTATTGTCAGTGTTTGCAGCGAATCCTAAAAATATACCGCATTTTTTACAGACAGTTCACAAGAAATCTAGAAAAGAGGGAGGGGGAATACTGTGTGTTACCTTTATTAGACAATCTTTCTGCATTTACGTTGTTTGGGAAACATAGAGAATTTTTGGCGGTTGTATTATCTTCACCTTGAGAAATCCAAATTAAATTGTGATGTGCATTGAAATTAAGAAATTCCTAATATTTTTCTTTCAATCCTGGTTAAACATAAAAGTGTAAAATATATATGTTTTTATGCAAGAAAAAAAAAGCGAAATATTCATAATCAATTAAAATTTGAAATTTTGGAGAAATGCTTTAGAATAAGACAAAGATATTATTTTATAAAAAGTAAAGTAATTCTTTATAAAGATAAAAAAGTTTTAGAAAAATACTGAAAAAAAATAATTAAGTTAACAGTTTCTTTCAAGTAGGTTCTGCTCATTTTTCAGTAATGCAAATTAACTTTAATCAGTGCTAATTTTTGTTAAAAAAAATATATTTCGCAAATCAGTGCAGCCTATTTTTTTTATCTTGATTCATCTTTAAAGCACTTGTTTACAAAAATTTTCAATGATTTATAACAAAGGAAATATAGTTTGATTCAGTTTAAAACTGATTTACAACAGATCCTTAGTACATGCACAGTTTCATTAATAAAGAAGATAAATATTTAAAATAATTTATTTAAAACCTTAAAACAAGGGCTTGTCATGTTATTCCTACATTGTTAAAACATTTTACAGTCTCTCATGTAAATACTTAAGTTAACTTTTATAGGAATACCTTTAAGAGAAAAAGTCTCAACAAAGGATGTGTTTTTGCTTTTACCAATATTTATTCCTTTACATTTTAATCCTCATTACAATAAATGTTTTTTGAAATACAATAATTGTACTTTATACACAAACAAATATATATCTATACAAATAACAGTTCCTTCTTTCTTATTCCATTGTGCATTTTGTCCAATGAGGAAGTAAGGTAGAAAATGTCGGATGCAGTTTCAGTGTATCTTCTCTCAAAAACAATTAATTAAAAATGATTTTGTTGAAATAAATACTACTTTTCAGCTGTGCTTGCTCAGCTCTCCGAAGCATGCTTTTGATATTCAAAATATCTCCTTTTCATAAACTCCATCTGTTTTTCTCCTTTGTTTTTATTTTAGATTCCAAACGAGATCCGAATGTCCATTGTAAATAATGATGTGTTTATGGCATCACAGAATGAAAAGCTTTTTTTCCCTCCAACATGTTTTACTTCGAAAACGATTGCCACGTAAAGGAATGGTAATTGCCGCATCCCCTGTATTCTAAAATGATAAGTGATTTTCATAAGTATTCCCTGGAAAGCACCTGTCAGCCCATTTCCCCCACTAACTAAAAGCAGTCATTCCAAATATTTGACATAAATTGGAACGAATGACTTTCCCGAAAGCAATGAACGATATGCCCCAAGACCTGTCTTCCCTAAGTTATGTTCCACGTTTTCTTGAAACAAAAAGGTAGATAGTCAAATAGGGTTCGCTGTTCTTCCTGAAGTATAATCTATCACTGATACGGGTCTAGTTCATTAGCCATGAAAGTTGAATTTGTTATTTACTACCTAGTTTTCCCTCTTTCTCTCCGAGAACAAAGAAAAAATGGTGCATTTGTCATTACACGTTGAATTCTATTGTCAGGAGAAAGGGAAAAAAAGGAATGCATTTGAAATTAAATTCGCCTTGCAGGTTATTCAAAAATTATGAATAATGGAATGAAAGTATTATAATGGAAAACATTCAGACTGGGAATAATAGAAGATGAACATTCCGGAATTAAAATTCAGTATAAAAAATTAGAATCATTATTATTAAACATTCGAAGAACCCCCTATTGTGCAACTTGACTTCGAATCAATAGCGAATGTAAATCATTGAATTATAAGTCTGTTTAATGATTCATTGACTGTACTATGCAGCATTGAAAGTGGAATTTACATCAAAGGGAGGAAGAAGAAAATGATTCGGAATGCATTAATGATGATGATCGATTGTGTCGGAACTTGGTTCGGCTTTTAAAACTTATGGAATCGAATACACAAACGAAGCTCGTTTTTAGAAGCTTTTAGAAGGTAAGGAAAATATGCACTCATTTTTCATTCAAATAGACAGAATTATATGTCTGATTGTTGTTGAAAAATATTGCAGTATGGAATATTAGTGAAAAATGAAAAATATAACTATAGTTCAAAATTTTAATGTTTATTTACTCCCATATTTCTACACAAATATCTATAAGTGAGCCAAGTAAATTAATGCCAGTGTTCATAACGTATGTAAATGTAAAAATAATTAGTTTAGTTGAAAAATATGTACTAACCATATTTTTCTACATACCAATAAAACCAACCTAATTTTAATATATATATATATATATATATATATATATATATATATAATCAAAATTTCTCTACAAGAGAGAGATGAATTAACAAGATTAATACTTAAATGAATTGCAATTGCAAGATAACCAGACAACAGAATTTAAAGGGAGATATGAAAAAATTGAAATAACAGAGTAAAATATAAAAGAATGGATGCTACAGTATTATCAACATTGCTGATTTAGGACAGCTTGTATACCAAAAATTCCTCTTAAAAAATTTCTCTGTATAAAAGTGGGGTTGAACATGTTTATTGGACAGCCTATTTCCCCCTTTCTGTTAATAATACCGAGCAAAAACCAATAGGAAATAATGGATAGGAAGTCTAAATCCATTAGGAGAAAAATGTAACTTACCTATAAATTGCATACAGAAATGCAGAGCCCGCGCTGAATCTGAGTACAATAAACAAGTTATTACCAGATTCTGGACCCAAATACAATTTCAAAACAAAGCAATGGGTGAAAAATAGCACTTAGCAAAAGTATGAAAAGAATGGAAATAATAAAATAAGAATTGTAAACATACTACCATTATCTTAGAGACTCTAAGATAATATGATTTAAAAGTTATAATAAATTTTTAAAAAATTTATTTTATCTAAAACTAGAAATCGAGGGTATTTAAAACTATCTAGGAAGAATAATAAATCTATAATATTAACCTGTTAAAACTATGGAAATTTAATCCTTACTATTTAGAATTTCTTTATTCAAATATCTATTAATACAATTAATTGGGTAGTTTTGAATTAAACAGTATTTAGTAAAATGTTGAAAGTTTTTTTTATTTTTTCTGATTTATTTGAAAAGAGAAATTTATTGCGTATTGTGTAATTAATAACAATGTTTCTGAATATAGATACATGCACATTACTCTCAAAATGCGGTACTTTTATAATATTGAAATTAAAGTCTTCTCGTTTATCAAAAATATTAGTAAATATTTTACTAACTTTTAATTTAATTCCTATATGAAGAAAATTTGCTTCATAATTGTTACTATTTGTCTGTATTAAATTAAGATATTGTAAATAAAAATTAATATTAGGTTTAAAGTTGTCTTGCTTGCCAAAAATGATTATATCATCCATATAACGAAAAAAGTAATATTCTAAGTTGTCTGTGAAACTATTTTCAAAATAATGTAAATATAAATTGGCAAGACAGTTGCTAGCTGGGCCACCTTGTGGTAGACCCTTAAGATATCCGTACACCTTCAAAACGTCATTTTCGCCAAAATTTTCGATTTTTGAATTTTAATGCTATTTTAAAATTTGAGCTTTTTTCTTTAAAATGGTGCTTAAATTTTGTTTCTATCTTATTTAGAACCTAAGTTATAAGGATTTGAATTTTACTCAGTAGTTACTTTTTGAAACCGGAAGTAGAAGTCTGCATTCCGGAAGTTAAAAAAAAATGTTTGTTTACATTTTTATTTTTCAAAGTTTGGTTTAAATATGCAATAGTAGAAAATTTATATACTTTAAAAATGAATTTGAGTTTTCAGAATGTCCAAAAATATAATTGGCAACAGGTTTTTACTAATAATTTTATCCAGAATCTGGCAGGAAATGAGAGTGTGTTATTGTTTGTTTATATTTGCTTGCCATTGCGCAGCTCTTTATAAGTTTCTGTTTAATCCTTTTTTACTGCTGAAAACATTAATTTTTTTTCATTTAAAATGGTAAAACTAAACGTAGAATAAGTGCAAATAGAAAGTGTCAATTTCGTGTAAATGGATATAGTAAAAAATTTTCAAAAATTGCAGCTCAACATCTACCAATGCTAGTTCCTCGAGAATTGAAGTGCAAGCTTTTTGATGAAGAAATAGCAGAAAATGAAAGTAAACCACATACCAGTAACATAATCATGGACATATAAGTCCTCTTAAAAAAATTTTTTACAACTTTGTTGCCCAAGATGTTTCCAAGAAGTTTTACTGCTTTCTAAAGATTTTAGATATGGTTTGTACTCAAATTTTGTTATTAAGTCTAAACATTGTATATTTTACCCAGGGATTTCTAGTTCAAAGAAAACTTTAAGCTGTCCTGAAGTAAATACAAGATATTTTATGGTATGAAACAAATTGGTAAAGGTTTTTCTGGTGGGTTTAAATTATGTGGTACGTTAAATTTACCCAGGCTTAGTAAAACTGTGTACACTAATCATGAGAGCAAACTCATGCCTGTGATTTCAGAAGTTAGTGAACTATCAATGCAAATGTAGCTTCTGAACTGTTAGTTCTATACATCTTTCTAAAAATAAAATAGTTGAATGTGGTGTTTCAGTTGATAGAACTTGGAGGCGTAGGGGTTACACTTCCATGAATGGGTTTTTCGCAGCTTCATCAGTTGATACTGGTAAAGTAGGGACATTGAAATTATGTCGTCATATTGTCCCACCTGCAGAAAGATTTCTAAAATGCTTAAAAGCATTGAGTCGGAAACTTTCGCAGCAGATCACATATGCCATACAATTTTTTAAGGTTTTGCATTACGAATGGAAACTGTTGGTGCTACTGTAATCTTTCAACATTCTATTGTGAAACGAGGCCGTAAACATGCACGCTGTTATGGTGACGGGGATTCTAAGGGCTTTATCAGTGTCAAATATACTTATGGGAAAGATAGTGTCACAAAATATGAATGCATCGGTCATGTTCATAATAGAGTAGGTGCGAGATTGTGCAAACAAAAGTCAAAAAATAAAAATATGCCTGATAAAGGCAAACTCACGGACTCTTTTACTGCTTGATTGCAAAACTGTTATGGGATTGCTGATTGTAGTAATGTTGGAAACCTCTCCGGTCTTCGACAAAATGTTATTGCGGCCCTGTTTCATTGCTTATTAAGTGTCGAGAAACCCATTTATGCTCAGCGTTTCATCGGAAAAGATAGTTGGTGCTACTACCAGCGAGCACTATCTTGTGGCGGAAAGCCAAAAGAAAAATATAAAGGTTTATCTAATGAAGTGTTAAACATGTTTAAGCCTACATATTTAGTATTATGCATCTAAGAACTACTTACTAAATGCCTGCATGTCAAAACGCATAACTCAAATGAGTGTTTTAATGGCATTATATGGCAGAAAATACCAAAAGAAGTTTTCGTATGCCTCAAAACTTTAAAATTTGATGCATTGGATGCCGTTATACAATTTAATGATGGGTACAAGGGTTGTGTGGACATTTTTAAAAATCTTAATTATAACTCCTGGTTATTTTACTTTAAAATCATTCAAACATCTTGACGTTAATAGAATTAACGATGCAGAATGTCATTCAACACATAATGTAATGTAGCATAGAAAAGTTTTAAGAGCTACAAGGGAGAAAAATTCAATGTTTTATAGAGGAAAGAAGGTGTTATTTATAAATCAGGGGCATTTTAAGTATATCTAATTGTGTTTAATATTAAAAACTGCAGTTTAAAGTTTATTTCTGATTTATCTCAAAATGCATTTTTTTAACGTATTGGCATCTGACAACGTAAATATCAGAAAAAGTTGTGTACCAAATTAGTTTAAATTTTACAAGTACATTTATTTTATAGAATTAAAAAAACCCTACCATTTCCATGTTTATAGAGTTGATATGTTTTTAGTAAGTAAGGTGTATATCATGTCTCGTAATAATTTTTTAGCGATTTTTCAATGTTCTTTTACTCGAACCTTGATAGAAATTGTAATAATTTGATTATATTAGGAAAATGTTACCAGCCCTAAAATGCTATGATGATCAACATCAAATTTACAGAAAAGTGATATTTTTGTTTTCATTTTAGCTAAGTGCGTTATTCTAACAATGAATTTAATTACCAATTTTCACTATGTTTTTCTCCCTAAATTTTTTTGTGTGCTATAAGTAAAATATTAAATGTATTTTTCATAGTTTTAAGTTATGTTTCATCAGTAAAAAATATTTTAATAGCAAAAATTACAGTTTCTCAAACAATTTTCTTTGAAGGTGAACAGATACCTTAATCTGTTGATAATAAATACCATTCTGATAAACATAATTCTCTTTTAGAACTAACCTAAGTAGAGAACCAAATCTATCATATTTGACATTTTTAAACAAACTATCTTTATGTAATTTTACAAGTGTTTTTATCATATCATCAATATTAATTGAGTTAAAAAGAGCTTCAAAATCTAAACTAAATATTGAAAATATATTTTTATCTTTAATTTTTGCAATAAGTTCTGTAATATTTTTAAGAATGGCTGAAGTTTTTAGATTATTTGTTGTATCTTGTAACATTTCATGTAGAATTTTGCCTGATTTGCTGATATATATATATGTATTAAAACCATTAGTAACTGTAACACACACACACACGCACACACACACACACATATATATATATATATTGACATTAATCAGTCTCACTCGTAATTTTCTTTCTTTACGATTTAAAGTATCTTCCTAAACGCATGATAAAATACGCAGTAAGGTTCAAAGGTTCCTGGACTGAGTCTATAACTTAAAAAAAATTATGAATTAAATCGCTGAAAAACTTCCTCCTTCAAAATAAGACCCTTGAGCAACAATTCACTTTTGCCATCGCTTGTAACGGTCATCGAAACATTTCTGAAATCCATTTTTAGCCATGTCCTTTAATTCAGTCAGCGATGCATTTGCAACTTCATCCGCAGATTGAAATCGACGAACCTGCAAGCGACGGGTCAGTTCACAAAATAGGCTGAAGTTGAAGAGGGCGAGATCAGGTTTCTAAAAATAACGTGGCAAAACGGTTGTTTTCGTTTCCTCAAGAAAGTCAGTGACGAGGTCGGATCAGTGTGCAGGAGTGTTGTTATACAAAAGTGCCCATGATGCTCAGCTCACAAATTTGGTCTCTTCTTTCGGATCAACTCATACGACGAAGCAGGGTGTCTACATTTAGTTCTTTGTTCACCGTGCGTCCTTCAGGGTTAAATTCCCAATGTACAATGTTCTGGATATCGAAGAATACCTCAAGCATAACCACTTTAGAGCCATCTTGGCAGAATTTCTGCTTGAGTGGAGATTGTGGTGGTTCATTCGTTACCGATGCTATCTTGGATCGAGAGTCGCATAAAAATCGCACCTTTTCTCGACTCAAGTAACAATTTTGGGAAGTAGGGAAGTATCTTTATCAACAGGCGAGATTAAGTCTCCCGCCATTTCCATTTGAATTACCTTTTGGTCTACGTTTAACATGGGGGGAACGATGTGTTGACTCCGCATATGTCAGTATCCGTTCACATGTAAACGAGGGTATACCAACTGATTCTGCTATTCGCACTATTGTTTGAAGTCTGTTCTTGCGTACCACTGCAGAAAACCTTGTCGATGTTTTCAGCTGTGCAGTAATCCTGCAGAAGTCCAGAGCGTTTGTCGTCTTCGACATTTTCTCTGCTTTCTCTGAAACGTCGATGCTACTCAAAGTCATTTCAATAGTGTGTCACTGCCTTATACGTGCTTCAACATTTCGTAAGTCTCCGTAGCACTCTTTCCCAAGCGAGCACAAAATTTAATATTCATTATCTGCTCAACAAACGCAATCTCTTTCAATCACCGGCTACTAAAGTTGCTTTCGTAAAGTATTTTTTTTAATTTTAATGAACGTGATTGATTCGTATTTAATAAAACCTCAAAAGCAGAACAGATGTTCTCTAAAAAAATCAAAGTATTTAAATTTGTTTCAGTCTTTATTATTTTCGGAGAGAAAAAGAATGAATTATACAAAAATATCTTAAAATAGGATGTTAAAAGTCATAATAATTGTAAAAAATGAAAAACAACAACAACAATTTATTACTTTTTGCTTTATAAGCAATAAGAACTTTCTGAGAAAAAGAGGTACTTTTATTTGCTTTTAAGTCAAGCTATTCAAATTTTTTCACTTAAAATGGAAAGTACTGAAAAATACAAGAATAAAAACTGATAAAAAAATTCTGCAAAGTGGGTTGAAATGCTTGCAGCAAAAATATATGAAATGTTTGGAAAAATTTTAGGGGTTGTGAAAATTTTGCTAAAATATTCTGAGGATACTTTATAGTAGCATGTTACTTTTAAAAATGTGTGAAACAAATTTACATACTTCTAATTTGGATACAGAAACGTTGAGTTATAAATCGCTCCTACACAAGTTTAAAAAAAACAGCATATTTTTAATCTATAAATATCATAAATACTTAAAAAGTATCTTTAAAAAATGTACATTGTTTAACGTTCCTTCCAAAAAATTTCAACTGTAAAAATTGTCATAATATTCTTTACTACTTTAAAATTTTGTTAATTGATTTTGTGGCAATGTTTATTCTAGAAAAAAGGCAGTTTTCCATTTACACAATTTGAACAAAACAAATATTTGTTTTTAAAAATTCTGATGAGGTAAATATATTACTTTACGATATGATAAAGCGTTAAAAATTATTGTGATTGTTTGTTTTACTTAAACCACACCACACAATTTACCAGGTATTGTTTTTACAGACGCTAACAGATATTGGATAAGAAAATAATATATATATATATATATATATATATATATATATATATATATATATATATACTGCTGTTTGTAAAACATGCAACACCATAAAGTAATCATCAGTATTAAAAGAAATATAATGCACAAATGACTTGTATTGGTACAAATAAATGACGAAATTTTGAAAGCAACAAAAAATAATAATAATAATATTAACTGTCCGAAATCTGTATTTGGTGCAGCCACCACGCTCCACAAAAGTGCAACTATAGGACGTGGCGTGGAGTCAAACAGATTTTGAATATCTGCTTGGGGAAGAGAATTCCTTATTGCTTGTATGTGCAGCAAGTGTTCGTCTTTTGAAGCTGCAAGACGCGGATCACGAGCGAGACGCCGACCAACCAAATTTCACACATACTCAATAGATGACATATCCGGCGAATAAGCAGGCTAAGGAAGAAGTTGCATGAGTTGGGCTAAACAGAAGTCTGGAACAGTCTTTGCAACATGTAGAAAGGAACGTCTTCGGGCTGTAGCACTTCAAGGACGCACCTGTTGCTATTGAGATTACCCTCCATTCGTAGCAAAATGGATCATCCATGATATGAAATCGCACCCGAAACCATAGCTCCGGGTATTAGGCCACTATGTCATTCAATTACGCATTCTAGGAGGCAGCATTCAATGGCATAGCGTTTAACACGAATGTGGCCATAATGTTCCCACAAATTGGAGCATGACTCATCTGAAAGAACAACTTGGTGCAATTCAGCTTGCCAAGCTCTGTGCTCATGAGCCCATTGCAGACGCAGTCGTTGATGGTTTGCCGTGAGGGGGATCCTGTATAAAGGCAGCCTTGCACGCAATCCACTTTGCAGCAGACGTCGTTGAATTGACGAAGCCGACATTAGTACACCTCGCAAACAACTGTCTGGAGGAAGCTGTACGGTCATTCATCACCATGCGGAGCTGTATCGATCGTCGCGCCCTGACGTCACCTTCCATCGTACAATGGGAGTTTTTCGGTGATCGTCGGTCCACGGCTTCCGTACTCGCATACTGCGGAACTGTTCCAATGCACACGAGCTCCTATTCCTCGATTGGAAAATCATCCTTCTCGAAGGTCGATAATCCTCACCCGTTGAAACTCTGTAAGCTGTTGGAATTTTTCTTTACTTCGTTGTGGAGCCATAATTAATGCTCACTAAACATTCGCCACATACAAATAATCATTAACTATTATCAAAGTCCTGCTACAGCCCTCTATTTATACGCTTTCTGCAAAAGTTCAGAGGGCACTGCGCACGCCCCGTATGCGCGGTGGCTCTGAAAAATTACTATTTTACGTAACATCATATAATTGACATTTGCTGCAGGGTTCATTTAATTCAGATGATTCCTTCATTGTGTTGCATTTTTTTACAAACAGCAGTGTATATATGTATATATATTTTAAGATTTTTTTTAAATGATAACCATTAAAATTTTTAAGAAAGTATTACGCAATAATAAATTATCAGAAACAATAAAAATGTTTTTTTCACATAATATCATTGAAACTTATGTTATAACTTTTATCAAAGAACTTAGAACTTATCTTATAATTCTTATAAGTAGTAGAAAAGTACAGAAGAAAGTATCTCCCAAAATAAAAGTGATTGGAATATTTTTTGTGTTAAAATTTTTATCAATTAATAATTGCCTGAATAACTAGAGGGAAAAATTAGACATAAAATTGAGTCAGGTCTTAGTCTATGATTTACAATTGAAGGCGGAATTATTTTTCCAAGAAATGGAGACAATATCGATTCCGATCGGCGCCATTGACGACACGATTTACTGCTGAGTTATCTATTAGCAATCAAATTATTGATCTAACATGGAGAGATTGTATCGAGCATTATTAGAAAGAAGAAAAATAGAAAGGTTCGCGCTGGTCTATTAAATTTTATTATAATGCAAATTTAAAAGAAACATGAATTATTCAATTTTTGAAAATAAATTCCGCTCAATTTTTTCCAAGTCTAATAACACATAAAATAATTTATTGTCTTCTAGAAAATTAATTTGCTTCATATTTCAAACATTGTACCATTGTGCAAAATTTTATCTTTTCCTGGCTATTTAATTTATATTCCCAATTGTTATATTTCTTCCTGCTTCTGATAGTGAAAAATATCTCTCAAATTCGATGTGGTAAGGGATTTTTCATATTCAAGCATATTTTAATAAAAGTGAAAATAAGTCAATATTTTAATTTATCGTTTCCTAAAATAAATTACTTTTTTACTTTCCATACTTTTGTTAGAAGTTTTCGAACTAATCAAAAGAATATAGACTTAATTAAATAAAATAAATATATTTAAAAAAATTAATTGTATTGAATAGTACTGAAAAAATGCATCCTTGCAACATACAATCATATAACAACAACTTGAAAAAAAAGCAGTTGTTTTGAGTTATATTTAAACAGGAGAACATGCTTTGTGTTAAAAAAAGCTTAAAGCAACGTACCAGTAATTATTATTTGTTATTCAAGGAGAATTGTGAAAACTGATGATGTATTTTATTTAGTTAAACTCTATTTAGTCTGAACTCAATGAAAATTAGTTACTTATAATATAATCGAGAAAAAAAACCAATACTATTTTATCTCTGATAAATAAAACGCAAAATATTTCTATGTGGAAATAATTTTTTTTAATTAAATGCAAATTATTACAATAAGCAAACAATACTTAAATAAAAATTGAAAAAAGAGTACTTGAATATGTAACAGGTTTTAT
This sequence comes from Trichonephila clavata, assembly GCA_019973975.1. Classification (NCBI taxonomy): domain Eukaryota; kingdom Metazoa; phylum Arthropoda; class Arachnida; order Araneae; family Nephilidae; genus Trichonephila; species Trichonephila clavata. Next base: position 71,750 of record BMAO01020769.1, on the reverse strand, counting down.
TTTTACACGAATAATGTAGCGAAAATATCTAAAAAATTACTTTTTGTAATCAATGGAATCACTCCTGTTTTTATCAGTCTAATAAATTATGTCGGCACCGTGGCAGAGAGGAAACGTGAACGCCTCAAAAAATTAAGTTCGTTGGTTTGATCCCGTCTGGATTCGATAGATTTTCTAGATGCGAAAATCGCTGGTAAACTTGTCATATAATTATGTAGCATGTAAAAAATCTTTTGAGTACCAATTCGGCAAAAGTAAATCACGGCAATGATTTGCATTCGACGAGAGCTTGAATTGAATACATTCAAGTTTCAAAAAATTTAGCAGTGAGAGCTGAAACTAGGTAGTGCCACCAATGAAATTACTCTCACATTTGGGGGATTGTCGTGTCTTCAAATACTATAATGCCAAAATGCAGCCCATTTGATAAAAAATATTACTTAGCAATTTTAATTAAAACAATTTACAGGAGGTGTTTAAATATTTGCTTAAATTGGTGAAACCCCAATAAGTTGAAATGCAGCATTTTATTTTAAATAGGTTTTAATTAAGCATGCGTTTTATATATTTTCAAATCACGCCCCCATTTTGAACATCGTTCACTTTCACATGTTGCCTTTAGAATTACACCATCATTATGAGTAGAGTTATTATAATTTTGAGTTAGTGAAACGAAATGCGATGTAAACCATGCAAAATACAATAAGTCATGCAATTTCAAGCACAACGAATATTAAGAAGGTACTTACCAAATGAAAATAATGGCAGTAGATTTCTTGCAAGTGTTGGAGCCTCTAAATAAATCCCAGATACTGTAGCGAGTTTCAGTTCCATTGCGTTTTCTTTCTTCTTGCATGGACTTTTCAATTCGGAACCGTCTCTATAATTTTTTGAAAGAACACATATAAATTTATAACTAAAGAGAGAGAGAGAGAGAGATTTCTATAAGCGATGATTTTTAAAGAGATTTTAAATTACAAATACGCGAGGTAGAAAACTTTAATTAGCGTGCAATGTAAACATTTATTAGTCGTTAAGCACCTAGTTAATATAAGTTTTAATTAATTAAATTCGGTTTAATGGTTTGTCTAGAGCACTTAAGACCTTATTTTGGATATTTCAATTTCCTTATTTTACTAAACTAATTTTCAAAACAAAGAAATAGAAGCATTATGAGGGTGGTATTGGGGTTAAGCGAAGTGTGATTTTTTTTGAAACATATAATAGTATATTACGCATAACTGGAAGGAAAATAAGTAAGAGGAGGACATAAAAAAAGGAAAATTCATAATGCGGAAACAGTTTATTAACATAGAATTAAAAAATTACCAAGATAACCAATCAAAATTTATTCACAATTTAATTAAAAGTTTTCTAAATAATTATTTCTTCTCGCAAGGTTGATGAAGTACTAGAAGGTATAAAAATGAAACACATATACAAGTACACTATCAATGAGTGTGTCCTTTGTTATATTAGGAACCTCAACCCTATTCGATTCAAAAACAGCAGCACTTGTTTTATCTGTGTGTTTTTATTTTATTCCTTACACACTCATACGTATATATATATATATATATATATGTCAAGAAAATTCTAATTTTGAGAGTAGATATCAATTTATGATACTACACACAAACACGCATATATATATATATGAGTGTTGGAACTTTAACAGTAGCAACAATTTATTTACATGAAATACAAAAGTGGTTTATGTCACCATGTTTCAAAGAGCTTCAATATAGTCGCCAGCATTGTGTATGACCTATTTCCAACGATGGGGAAGTCGCAGAACACATGTAGCAGCGCCTGTCATGTTGATAGTTAGAATGGACCGGTCTACTGCCACAAGAATCTCTGGAGCAGTTTTGAAGCGAATGCCTTGAAGTGTTTCCTTATCTTAGGAATTAAGTCACAAGGAATTAGATCTTGGGTCTATCGCTTTCCATTAGCGCGGCAACAGCATGCACTTCTGCTTCGCTGACACTAGCACAACCTGGTCAATTCATGTCTGCCACATTTTAGCGCCCTTCATTGAAGGCTTTTACCCATCTTTCTACAGCTCTATAATGCAATGCAGATTCTTCGACAGCCTCATGAATCCCTAGATGGCATTGTTGTGCTGTACGATCTCTAGCACATTCAATTTTAATCCAATTTCGTTGTTCTTGTTTTGGAAACGTTCTGACAACACATATTTTACACCACAAGCTAATACAAAGATCATTTCTTCGAGTCACTCCGAATGCACATGACGCAGGAAGAACGAGTCTTTTTGCTGAGAGGTAAGGTAGGTATGTTGCTCACATGTGGTATACACGCCATTCTTTGGTTTTGTTGTGTAGCGTTTTTGCAGCAGTATTGCACTATCAAAGTTCCAACCCTTGTAGTAACATGTAGTAACTTAAATTGATATCTAATAATTCGAATCTCCTTTATAGCGTCTAATTCATTAATCCAACGATTTTATTTCGAAACGCGTCTAAATTTATTATTTTCTTAAGTATTACAAATTTATTGGTTTATAACAGATTCTTTAAACCTTGAATTTTGATATATTTATTTGTGATTCCATGAAACACAAGATCATTAATTGTTTTCATTGCTATACTAAAACGGGATTAATCCCTAAACAATGATAACATTTCTATAAAAAAATAATTATTCCATTTGCTTAAGCAAGTGGCTGTATATTTTATAATTTACTTTTCCCTATTCTTCCCTGTATATAAAATGTTCATATTTGAATAATTCCCCGCTTGTATTTTGGCACTTTACGAGAAGCATGCTCGAATAGATGATATGATCAAGAAAAAGCGTTTTTTTTTTAGTTAAACGACCATGGCCACTTCATCGCCTCTAATCAAAATATAAAACAAATTTTTTGCGTGCCAGTATATATATATAATATATATATATATATATACATATCTGTGTGTGTATGTGTGTGAACACCCCTTGTAGCCTAAAAATTACAACATAATTTTTTTCTCTGGATGCATTTAGTTCTACAGTTGTAATCAGAATTATAAAAATGAAGCAATATAATTACAAATTATTAATTTATACCCATCATATTTGGTGAAACCATTTTTACCCGATATACGTTTTGTTGTTACATATGCCACCTGACCGACAGTAACATCACATCAAGGCCCACGAAATTCATCGTGGCAAGGGGCTAGTTACATGCCTGCAGTTAGCCGTATCTTAGAGCATCATACAGGTGATTGAGCGATTTGGCTCGTTTCCCAGAACAATTACAAGGAGGAACACTCTGAAGGTGGTCAGAGGTCTCCCACTTCTCTACCCTTTCCAAAAACCTCTATAATTGTGGTTCGACGGCTATTATAGCATACCACTCGAAGGCACTTTTCTCTTACAAACATCCATACTTTCTCCGATATTTGAACCCAGGCCCAAAGTTACCGCAACTAGCGTCACTATCCACTATACCGGAAGAATTTCTAATAAGGTTATGTTTGTGGGCTTGCGTGGGTGTGTGATTTAGACCGGGTGGATTGGATTTAGATTAAAGTGTATTGTGAGTGGTAAGAATGCAAAAACAGAATACTTTTGTCAACACTAATAATTAATAAAAAATAAACATTGCAATGATGCAAAATGTTGCATATTCCCCAAATTGGGATTAAAATATACATAGCCCCGTGACAAATCTAGAAAGAAATAAACGAATATTCAAAAATATATCCTTATAAGTTTCCAGAATGGCTTTAAAGCTTATACAGTGGTACCTCGACATACGAGTTTAATTCGTTCCGCAACCTTGCTCGTATCTTGAATTACTTGTATCTCGAAGCAAATTTCAACATACAAAACAATTGAACTACCATTAATCCGTTCCAACCCCCAAAATGTCACCCCAGTTATTTTTGTTACGTGGTTTTGAATAATAAAAACGTATTTATAAATGACAAATATTTATTAATATATATTAATATAATATATATTAAATATATATTAATATAATATAAGTCTGCGAGGTTTGCTTCAGAAATCTCCGTAGATCACTCTTGCCTTCTCGCAAATGATGGTCTGCGTCAAGTTATCTCCTTGGAGCTGCTTCTCTGTCACCCACACCATCAGCAGTTTCTCCATATTTTCATGAAGGGAGGTTCGCAGCTTGGAAATTACCGTAATGCCCTTAGCCGGCGTTACACTCTCTTTATCGACTCCTTCTGTTTAAGCACAGTACATATCATGGACTACTACGCCCATACTGCCTCGACAAGTCAACAACTCGAACACCTTGCTCAAGTTTTTCTATAATTTCACGTTTTAATTCAATACTCATCATTTTTTTCTTACACTTGACTTTTCACAAACTTTCTTCCGATCCATGGTTATAAAAATAAATGAACTACAACTGTAAATGTAAATGTAAACGCAACACAAAACGCGAACACAACTACACAACTTATCACAGCGGAAGCATGCTGCTAACTGATTCACTGACCGTGATGGGCGCGACCGCGTGGCGCGCGGTCGCTTCCTACTACCGTCCGACCTGCTAAACCGAACTCGTATCTCGAATTTCCCTCGTAACTCAAAGCAAAAAATCACTCGCTCGCCGGCTCGTATCTCGAAAAACTCGTATGTTGGGGCACTCGTATGTCGAGGTACCACTGTACAAAGAAAACCAGGAGATAGTTTAGTAGCTTTGGTAGCGGACTCGAGAGCTACAGCTACTGAAGACATTTGTAACACATTGTTGTAAATGTGAGAAATCAAAAACTGATTGCAATTCTAAGTGTTACAGAAGCTGTTCCTGCTAAAATAAATAATGTATTAAAACATAATAATTGTGTATTAGTAATGCAAATTTTGGTGATATTTTTAATCAGTTTAAGATATTTGCGTGAAAGACAAACTGTTTCATATAATAAGAAAATAATTCATGTTTTGAATAAAAGCAGTATCTGTTAAAAAAATACTATGACCGATCTTCACTTTATTTTTTAAGGCTATTACGTTTAAACAACCACTTTTCCTAAATTCCATTGATAAGTATTAGCATTTATCAGTGAATGTGATTAATATAAATTATTGGTTACTTTCATACGTTCATCTTATCCCATTGATTCATCACTGTTACCAGATTACTACATATTTCCTGTTATTTATTTATATATATATATATATATATATACGATAATTGGTTAATATTTTTCAATTTTTTTCTGGCCTTCAATTTTATATTGTATTTCTTGGTCGAATGGCGCACATTTGCATAGTGTAGTATTTTTTTGCACAATATACGATTTAAAATTCTTTAATCTGATATAAAATTTCAATAATGAATTCATATTTAAACAATTTATACACAGCCTATCGAAATTTCACTAACAAAAAATGATTTAGAAAGTAGTTGAAGATATTTTTGTATCAAAATAGTTCTTATATAGACTAGCTAAAAAAAGTTACAACAGACTATATAATTTACAGAAGAATCTTAAATTATGCCAATCAAAGATAAATATAGCATTATAAATAATTGATGAATAAAAAAATAAAGAAAGAATTTATAGTAAAATAATCCTCCTGAAATTTTCAAATCATTACCAATTTTCATTCATTTAGTTTTCGTATGTAGAAGCCAAAAATTTGGTCCAAACTTTAAATATGGCAAAAAAAATATATATATATATAATTGCGAACTTAACCTTACACTTATATTTTTCATCTTTAAAATTAATAGAAAATCAAATAAAGATTACCTTCATGTTGATAATGTATTCTGGAGTCAGCTCTCTACCATTTGCTTGAGCTATAACTTCGAATATTCTTCCAACTTCTTCGTACCGCCCCTTTTCCTTCAGCCAATCAGGAGACTCTGGAAATACCCTGACCAACTGCTGGATTATTGCACATGTTGAAACAAACATATAATTTACTTCAAATACAAACAATCCCGATTGCTGAAACTATTTCTTTAGTTGGCATAAAAGTATGATGTAATTTTGATCGATAAAATACATAATATTTATTTTCCATAATTACGGGGGATGCTTAGAAAGTAAGTTTCGTCATTTTTCTACCACGCGAAATGTTTAATCCTCTAAAAAAATAAACTACGGCATGATACACTACACATCTTGCATTATTTTTCTTGCATAGTCACCACCAACATGAAAACTTGCTGTGGCTTGCAATCAGTTTTAAAATATCACTCTCCTAAAATTAGGCTAATCTTTGACGAAAATCTGGAACAAGATTTGCGCTGCCGGGAATTGTTGCACAGCCTGCTCAACCTCAGCATAGTTTTGGAAATGGCACCCTGAGTGTGCGAAATTAAATGCACGGGACAGGTGAAAGTCCAGTGGGACATGTTATTTTCATTCGAGATGTGGATGGATGTCCACTTCTACCTTCATCAACCCTTTACTGCATATCTAGATCAGCGACCAACCATTTAACAAGACTTGATCCATTCACCATACAAGATCTATAGGTTTTCATGGATCATGGAGACGTGAGTTCTTCCATACTCACTCATACGTTATAACACCATGAGCTTCTATTGCTGACCAAGTCATCGGCACACGTCTGTCGGTCATCGTGATATGTATTCGAATAACCTCGAGACAGCCTGTCTGCTACTACTCTCTCTTTTTAGATGCTTTGCGCATGGTCACTTCTCATAAGCTGACATTCCTTCCGTGGTTGAACTAGCAAAGCAAGCGTTTAATGGGGTGATTGTTTTTTTACATGGTGCTCCATTTTCACTTTAAGAAAACGATGAAACTTATTTTCAGATCGTCCCTTGTATGTGTAGATATTTTTTTCTTGTGCTTAGATATAAAAATATTGACCAACTAATTTGGTATCATTATTTTTCAATTTTTCTAATAACTGTATACGAGATAATAGGAAAATAAGTGATATTGCGTTTCTATTTTTAAAATTACAGACATAAGAGTAAATAGTATTGAAGAGCCCTAAGTTTTGAGAAATATTTTAAAGGTATTAAAGATTTAAAAATAATAAATATAATTTGGAAAATAGAATATTGTACACATGTTCTTAGTACTAATTAATACTATTTTATTTTGTTTTTTATTCGTTAGTTCGATTAAAAATTATGGGAGAAAACGACAGGTAGCTTTTAAAACGTATATTTCTATTTCATGCATTTCGCAAAAATATATATTGTATTAATGAAAATTAAAAATGTAATAAAAATAAATTTCCTTAAATATATTTCAAAAATCGAAGAAATAATCTTTACGATATTTTAAATGGAATCTTTTCAGAGAACTGTGCAATGTGTACTTAAAAATAAAATATTTCATTTTCGAAATTCTTCGTAGAATTCACAATTTTTTGTTTATTAAGATTCATTATTTGATAATTAAGATCATTTTGCTGAAAAATATAATTCCTGAAAATTCTTCAACCTTAATTAAATACAACGTAGGCGCTTTTAAATAAATAAAGATACACATCATTAGGATTTGTGAAAGGTGTCTTAACTTACAAATGCACATTAAAGTTATGAAGCATTAATTAAGAAATAAATTCTTTACTGTTAGAAAACAGATTATTTAGTATAAATTAGTAAATATATTTATTTAAGTATTTTCCAATTAAGTTTAATGAATTTTCTTTAAAACTGGGCACATTTTTCAGATGGAAAACTATCTTTAAGACAATTAAAGATTGAAAATACATCTCAATGGAGCTTTTCGTAATAAAATCATCCCTATTTGCGCGAAATTTTGATTTGGAACATACAAATATGTTCACCATTTTTTAAAAAAATAATTTGATTCAAAAGTAAACAAATTAAATGAAGCTTAAAATCTTGCAAATGTTCAGAAAAATGCCAATTTAAACAGGGTTGTACATTAATTTTTAATGCATACACTATCATTTGTCGGAAGCAAGCTGAAACGAAAGCGCTAAAGCAATTTAAGGTGCATTCAGAAACAGCTGTTAGCGTTAATTAATTTCTACAAGAATTAAAGCAGCAAAATCTTAATATTTCCACTTTTTATTTCGATAACCCTTGCATGTTATGTCAAGAAAAGTGTTATCTTCATTTGTATTGCTTGTCAAACGATTATCTTTGGAGATCATGTTTAAATATTTACATTCTTTTTTCGCTTAGATTAAAAGAAAGATATCGCTTTCTGAAACTCTCTAATTGAAATCCCTCTTTAATTAAAACAAATTTTATATGAAGTCCTAAGAGATGCTTTTCCATATATTGCACCCTGTCCTTAGCTCATACTTGTCTTAATTTTTTATTTAAAAAAAACCTATTTTATTTTAAAGAAAATACTTTAAATTTAATTTTAGAATATATTTTAAAAAATTATATATATATATATATATATATATATAAACAAGAATAAGCATTTACATTTTAATTTTTTTGATTTCTTTCAACATTTATCGATGAAGGTCTTACTGATTACTCTCTGTGTGTGTGACCATTTTACAACTGTGTTTAACACTGGCATCTTAGATAAAAGACTGTTAATGTCACCTCCATGGCTCTTTTAATTTGATTTGAACAAACTAATTATTTTTAGTGTTATATTCATAACATAACATCAGGGATTATATATATATATATATATGTTATCCCTAATGTTATTATTATTTACTGGCTTGCCAGCATCGGATGGTCTCAATCCATTTCTTCATAATTCCATCCGGCGTTGTCCAGTTTTTACCTATGGCTTTTTCAATTGTTCACCTTATCGCTTTCAGAAACTTTTTCTACGTAATGGACTTGCCACAGTGACTACATCGGAAACTGAAAGTTTTGCTTAAGAAGTCAGAAGACAAATTTAATAAAAAAACAAAACAGAAAAAAGCTGAAAAAGGTGCACCACACAAGTTGATGACAACAAATCAAAAGTACTATGTCTCCAAGATAAATGTATGCCATCAACGGTTAACAAAAGTGATGTGAAAGATAATGATGTTTCTGTCAGTTAAAAAACCATCAGTATTTGGTTAACGAATGTTAGATTAATTAGTAGATTTCCATGAGAAACACCTTATCTCAACCTACAGCAGTGATAAACGAATATAGTGGGCAAAGAAACACATTAGTTGAACAAATTATTAGTGGTCACAAGTTATATATGGAGTGTTGAATCTAGGATATCCTTATTTTGTAGTGCAGCCTGAAAATATGTAAGACGTAGGGTAGGAGAAATGCTACATCCTGACAGCATCCAGGCAAATTTGAAGTATCCATTTAGTTTTATGTTTTGGCATATGAATATCTGCAGAGATATTGGTCAACTTCATATCATACATGGGGCACTGAATGCTGGAAAATATATTAACAACATCCTGGAACCCAAATTTCTGCCTTCTATCAAGTATTTATTTACCAAAAATGCTTCATTTACTTTTCAGCAAGATTGTGCGCCTTGTTACACAGTTAAGACCGGTACAGTTCTAAGATCATTGAATTGCTGACCTGGTTATGAAACTGTCCTAACCTCAATACTATCGAAAACTTGTGGCATTATTTGAAACCTCTTGTCCAAATAAGATACCCATGAAATAAAAGAGAACTTATTGAGGCTATAATTGTTTCCTGGCATCATGTAATAACAAAGGAAGAAATTAAGACTACTTTCAGCTCAATGAAACATGTATGTGAAGCTGTAATAAAAAATAAAGGCTATATACATACCTGCTAAGTACTGATAATCCACAGCAATCATCAGTATCTAATGTATATCGATAGTTATTGCAGAATAACTTTTTTTTTGTACTGCAAATATTTTAATTTGGTTTTGTTGTATTGATTTCAGTATTAAATTATCTTTAAAACAATATAAAAGACAATGTACAATTTATGCAACGTAACATTTTCTATAAGCATACAAACTTAAAAAAACATAACAATTTTCAAAAGTTTCAACAATTGTTACCACCTTTGTATATATAAGTACTAACAAGGAGATGCTTCAAAAATAAAAAAGTATTAACATTTGTTCAAGCATACATTTTAGACATTTATCTCTGTTTTCTCTACGTGCACGTTTAGAACTGCTGACACATATCACGTAACCTAAGTTTGAAGTGGATTGGATTATTTTCCTTGCTGTCGTAGCAGAAAAAATACAATCGTTTTCGAAACAGTAAGCACCACGAAGCTAAACCTAATTATCAAAATTTCTTGTCGAAGTGCTGTGTCGTCGAAAAATTCTGAATGGTAATACGCTTGCATGCTCTCGTTAAATAATGAGCATTTTCATCACACTTTAAAACATTTTTAACCACCCGCGAGCAGCCATGCACTCGATACTAACGTTAATGGCCATGAGGGGTGACTGAGTCACCCCAATCTTTTTCTTATAACTATTTTCATTGCAGGAGGGCATTTCAAAAAGTAAAGATACACCGTACGCCAGAGGAAAAGAAAAGTTTTGGATAGCAAGTTGGCAACACAGGCATTACCCTTGAACTGTTAGATTTCTCCTCGCCGTCGTTCGGCATTTCAACGTTAATTCTGGTTGGAGTAGTTCGTGTTTAAAATGGCTGCGCCGATTCAGAATCCCGCAAAATGCGAAGTGCGCTCCATCATACGTTTTCTTCATGCAAAAGGTCAGCGAACAGCGGGTATTCACAAAGAAATTGTTTCTGTTTATAAGAACATTATGAATCGACAAAATTTAACGAAATGGCGTCGTGATTTCTCTGAAGGTAGGACCGATGTTCATGACGAACAAAGAACAAGTCGGCTATCTGTGATCTCTGATGCCCTTCTTCAGAGAACGGAGGAAGCAATTCGTGCGAATAGACGTCTCAAATTGAAAGAATTGTATCAGATCATACCGGAAGTGTCAATGACAACTCTTTATGAAGTTGCGACTGTCAAGTTAGGGAACAGGAAATTGTGTGCGCGCTGGGTTTCAAAAATGTTAACGGAAGAACACAAAAAGAAAAGGATAGGCTTTGCACTCGACTTCCTCACACGCTATGCAGAAGCAGGTGATGAGTTCCTTGATCACATTGTGACAGGTGACGAGACATGGGTTTATCACCATACACCTGAATCCAAGCAACAATCAATGCAATGGCGCCATTCGATGTCAACAAAAGGCAATAAATGCAAAACTTCGATTTCAGTGAAACAAATCATGGCTTCTGTTTTTGGGACAGACAAGGCATTCTTCTGTTGGAATTTATGCCTCCCGGAAGGACAATTAATGCTGCTGCATATTGCCAGACTTTGAAACGTCTTTGAAGGGCAATTCAAAACAAACGCAGGGGAATGCTGACAAATGGAGTCCGCTTGTTTCATGACAACGCTCGGCCTCTCACAGCGCTCGTAACTAAAGCACTTCTCAAATAATTCAAATGGGAAATATTAGACCATCCGCCATACAGCCCGGACCTTGCGCCCAGGGACTTCTATTTATTCCGTTACCTGAAATCACATCTTGGTGGAAAATCATTCCATGATGATGATGAGATCAAAGATGAAGTTGAAATGTGGTTCCGACAACAGGCGGCAACCTTATATGATTGTTTGATACAAAAGCTTGTGCACCGACTTAACAAATGTTTAGATAACGGGGGTGATTTTGTCAAAAAATAATAATAATCCAGTTAATAAGATGTAACTGACGCTTTCTAAATAATTGTTTTGTTTTAAGGAACGCGAGCCATTGTATCTTTACTTTTCGAAATGCCCTCGTGCACAATAAAAATCGTAATTTCAGAAAAAAATTTAATTAAGAGGAAGTATACTTATTTACTCTTAAGGACTTTTTAATTTTTCTTTGATAATCTGAGAAAAAATATCAATCTCACTGAACCAAGAAGTTTCAAATGTTCATGGCGGTAGTTAAAGGTACAAATCACAGACACTTTTTGCTAACATTACAGGAATGTTATTTGCAGTCAAAACTGTCATATTTTGTTCAAGTTATTATATTTTTATTGTCCTTTGCTGATCGACGAATACCGTGTTAAACTTTTCTTGCTAGTGTCTTTTTGACAGGGTGCATTTTGTCTTGTAATCTTATGACTTTATATTTTTCATGATGGAGTTCTTTAGGTAGCATTTGAAATAAATGTATCTTTTAACTCGAACTTTTAATGATTATCGCTTTTCTCAAATTTAATTTCGCTGTCATGATTAATATGCATTATTTCATTGGTTTCTTCTTTTGTTTGACGAGTTTCAATTTCCTTCAATAAAGATCAGAATGCCCATTACTTAATACATTTTTTTCTCATTTTTTTCAACCATAATAAATCTTACAACACAGCAATCAAACCATAAATTTGTTCACAGGGGAAAAGTTTATCATGTTTATAGAAAATATTTTGGGACAAAAGTGGTCGCGCAGGAAACTCAGTCAAAACAAGTACTTTAAGATTTGTAAAAAAAAACATTTGCCACACGCAAAATAGGGAGATATGTGTCAAATATCTTTTATTTCCCATGAAGACTGTCATATAGGAGGATACTGTCAAGATCATTGGTAATAAACAGTTTTCGCAGAATTAACGATTTTTTTAGTGTGTAGTGACTGTGTTCCTTGCGCCCACTCCAGTGCTAATCTCAAGCCCCATGTATTCATTTTCTTATATGTCAGCTCAGAGACTTAGAGGCAGCGAATCCGGCTCGTATGTCTGAAGTTAGGGTTTCTTTCCTGACTGGAATCGATTGATCTCCTGGATGCAAAACCATAAACCTCATTTCATATGATTATTTGGCATATAAAACAACCCTTGAATATTAATTTAGTTCTGGTGCTCTTGGCAAAAAATTAAATCACAGCAATGTTTAGTATCCCATGAGAGCAAGAGTCAAGAATTTTTTAGTGGCAGCCTTCACTAGATGGTGCCACCATTGAGATGACACTCACTTTTAGACACTTGCCAAAATGCAGCTCCTTTGTTAGAAAAGAAAAACTTTAGAGACACATTTGGATGAATTAGCAGTTTTTTTATTGCTGTACTTTCACTGACTTGACTTACATCATTTTATTGGATTTTGATGACACAAAAAGATTTTTCTGTAACGCAATGTATGCAAAACATAAAACTTTGTTATTTTTATCTTTTGCATGTGTAGGTATTCAACTAAATTATACATTAGATATTTTCTAATCTTCAATTTGAAATACAGCGCTCTACTGAAGCTACTGAATGTGGAATGTAATTAACTTAAGATTTCAAAATTTTCTCATATCATTTAAATAAAAAAACGTTAAAAATCCTTGGCAACCATTTGGAATAATTTTTATTGCACAATCTGTTATCTAAGGATCGGTTCAGTTAATGTTAACGATTGAATCAGTGCTTGTGTCTATACACTTGATTCTTGTACAGTCTAACTAACCATTTTAGCCCTAATATGGATATGTTAAGAGATGAAAATACTACGGTACTAGTCAAAAAGGGAGTTAGGACCATATTTTGTGGTTCTCACTCACTCAAAAGATAGCCGTTTCTGCATATGTTGTCATCAATATATATTGATAGTTATTTTTCTGGTGCACAAACAATTATTATACGGACAACATAAAATTAATTTAAATGAGCTTTAATTTCTTTTAAAATAGGTAAGAGTTAACGAGTTAAAATTTGTTGAAAGTATACAACCGTCCAGACATGATTATATATATATGATTTAGATGAAAATAAATAATTATATATTTAAGGCTGGGTGGTGGATCCTTGGTATGAATAACAGTTGGACATCTACGAGACACATATAAAGTTGTTTGGATGAAAGAAAAATTTATTTTTTATTCTCTCTCAAGTTGGGAAATTTTTTTCATGAACAGCTCTCAGGCAGCTCATCCTATTCGCTAGTTTTAAGGAACAGAGACTGGCTTGACCTGTCAAGGAGGGTTAAATGATGGTGAGATAATCTTTTCTGGCTGTTCTCTGATTGATTGTTCGGATAATTATCTTGTTGGAAAATGAAGCTCTAACAAGAGAATTGAGGGTATACGAACAAATGGTGATCTCATGAATGTGATAATGGTGAAACTGATTACTTGAATGCATCTCAAAGAAACCCATGTTAAGGGAAGAAATGCATCCCCAAACCATAGCATTACACTCTACACACACTAGTTTCATTTTTGGAATCTGGTTCTTGGTTCGAAAATAGAGCTTGACGGGGCGACGACTTCACTGTTTCTAAATCTAAATCACGATTTGAAACCAAAATGAATTATTGTGAATCTAATCATATAATTTTACTTTGAGATACTTACCACCAATAGAGGAAGAATGCGAAGAATGGCAATGTTGTAACCAAGGCGATGTGTGACCAGTCACGGACAAGAAAGGCCATTATTGATAAAATCATGAAACCTAAGCTTCGGGCGGATTGGCTTAACACTGATACATTATTTCTGTACTTGGGTCCCACCAATTCCTGGGCTGAAAAATAAATGAATTAAATTCAATATTATTCCAAAATATAATGTAATGCAATGAATGTGCAATTAATAAGCTTTTAAAGATTCTTAAGATAATACGGATTGTGTGTCTGTTCCTAAGATTTCTAAAACGAATAAAAACATGCCCTAGCAAACAAACTGGAAGTGTCAAATTTGGAAAAGAGAAGAAATTAATATATTTTTCTTGTGAAGTACAGCATATTGAGAAATATTTATGAACATTTCTTTAATCTTTTGTTTCTTCGTAAATAATAATAAAACACACTGCATGTGTTCTTTTCCTGCAAAGGTGCTTTTCTTGTAGGAAGGTTGGATTTTAAAGGTAAAGTTCACTTTCAAATGTTAACTTGAGCAATAAAATAATGGTAACCAAAGAAGATGTGACCAGTATTACCAGATTGGTGACAAATTTAGTGAAAAATATGATGTCGTCAAAGCATTAGCTAGAAAGCTCTAAGATTAACACACTTTAAGAAATGTATTTATATGAGGCAGTATAAGGACCTTTGAAACGAATGTCGAATCATTTCAGAACAGAGCTCAGTTATGAGCGCTGACAACGATAAGAGGGAAAGAATATCTGTCGATTTCCTGTTAGTGGAACAGCTTGGAGAGCCATTTCTTGAAAGTTATAAATATTATTTATAACGAGTGTGATTTCCAGTACTGTAAATTATCTGTTATAATATTTCATTGTGTATATACGTCAATTTGTCTTCGAGCAGTCATCTATTTATGCTTGTTCGTTATTAAATCAGTTATTATTCAATTATTTTGAGTCATTGGCTGATTTTTCCCCAACGAAAATTCGCAACAGTATGTATCATTTATTTTAACAATTAACTTACTGTAATTATTCCGAAAATGACGCCCTTGTTATTATAGTTACTTCTTCCAGAGATTAAAATTAAAATGTTTATTTGAGGGAAAAAAAACGTTTTCGCAAATTAAATGTATTTTTTTTTTCATTTTCAATTTGAGCAAAAAAAAAAAAAAAAAAGATAATATTAATTTTGCAAAAAATTTCTCTTTTATATGTATACTACATCTGGAACTGAAATGAAAATAAATAATTTCTAATGAAAAAATTTGCAAGAAATATTTATTCCGAATGAGTCGTTTCATTCGAGATGTTTTGATTTATGATATTTCTTTACCATAAACTTAGTAGAGAAATATTTCAAATGATATCATCGCGTGTATGTAGCATGTATTATTCATCCTATGTATACAGATTTACAGAAGCTCCCTAACTGAACCTTCATTTTAATGTAAAACTTATTTTGTATACATGCTTCCAAGATTGTTTTCATTTTAATATAAAACTTATTTTGTATCTATACTTACAAGATTGTATGAGGCAAATGAAACTGATAGTCCCTGACATACTGTAGCAATATACTTCACTCCACAGTATTGTATAGGTTTACATGTTATTATAAAATCTACTTCTCTTAGAATCTTTTGGAGTCATCATTCAAACAATTCTTGGTTTATCTCAGACTACCCATTTATCTCGTTAAATTTAGCAACTTAGTGACATTTGATGAAAAAATTGTTGTCAGTGTGTCAATAAGATTAGCCTACCTATTTACAATTATCTCCAATATTCTCCCTTTGGCAGCAGCGTTTTTAGTTTTTCCTTTTGCAAACCAACTCTTTTATTCAAGGTCATTTTTCGCGTTATGCACGCTAGGCGTAAAGTGTTTGGGGAATTGAATAATTGAAAGACTGTCCAAAGAGCAAAAACAAAGAAAAGGAAAAGAACAAGAAATTTAATGGAAAATCTCTTACGAACCAAACTAGCCTCTATGCCTACTCTCGGACCCAGCTTAAGGTGTGAGAGGAAGTGAAGGACGACTCGACGTAATAATTTTAACTATTTATTCAGTACACTAATTATCACAGACAAAATTCAATTAATCAGACAGGATGAGATGCTTCCCAGAAAAATAACAGGGGGGAAATTGCTACGAGAGTCGCGAGTTCGGAGAATATTTTTAATCAATTGATCCACCTTTTATGGATCTTTCCACTATTCTAATACTTGATTTACACTGTAGCTATGTGACCAGTCGTCACTGAAATTTCTTTAAAAATTTAAAGCTCAAAACACGCTATCAATATAACTATTACCTGTTCGGTAGATATTCTTCCTTATCTTCTACTTCTTAATACCTCAATCTCCACGTGACTTCATCTAATCATCTTTTCTCCTCTATCTATCTATCTATCTATACAGCAAACAGATACATAGATATCTCACCTAATCTGCATATCACGGTTTCTTTTTCAGAAAGGGTTGTTGTCATTCATAGCCCACATATTTCCCAAGAGGGTTATTAGAAGGACTCGTATAGATCTGTCACAAAGGTAAGATCTGAAGGAAGGGATGCTCTGGAAATAGTGTGGAGGGTGTAACAATTTAAAGTGCCTAGAGCGCCATGGAAGTTTAAAATGACCCTGCTTTTGGCCTTAATACCATTTTAACAGTCTTCTAAAATAATTATTTAAAATGTAGCTCAGTTCCCACACGTTATAATTACTTGCAAAATTATACAAATATAAATATTTTCTCTTAATTCATCATATAATTCTTAATATGGCCCTTGATAGGAAGTATTTATTTTAACTGTTCATGAGTGTAATTTTATGAAGAAAGTTTTTAAAAAATAACTAAAACTGCGCACGCGTAAGCAGTTGCATTTTTTTTTGTATATTAAAAAATGTTTTCCTTTTAATTTAGTAACTAATAAAGTAATATTTGCTATCACAGAAATATTTCCTTATCAACTGCAACACTGAAGTACTTTAAGTTAATGCTTCCTTTCACACACTATTTATCTTGGAATCCCTTCATTTCAAAACTAAAAAAATAAGAAAAAAACTATTTTCTAAAGTTTGAAAAGTCAATTTCGTCACGTTCACGCATAAAAGGAAGTTTCCCTATTTCAAATTTAGCCTAAGCGAAGGAAAACTTCGAAGTGTGAAAAATAGTTGAAAAATAAATATTTCTATAACTATTTTATCGTACTTGGGAGGAAATAAAATTTTAAGGCCTTTTAATACTATCTAAAAAGTTTAAATAAATATAAAATATCTTGTTATTTACTGACAAGAGAGAGAGATTCTATTGGGCAAAGTAAGGTATCATACAGAGAGAAGCATTGGAAAATGTCACTCTTCCAGAATTAAATTATTGGGAAAAAATATAAAACACTCTTTCTTGAATTTATTGATATTTCATATTATTATTTATTATTTAAGCTCATTGATTTGAAGGTGAGTCCTGTGGCAAAAGTCACGTAAAAAAATGGTAAAATATCATCGAAAGTATGTCCTACAATATTTTTAATTTGTTGAATCCAAAGAAATTATAAATCTCAAACAGTTTTAAACAATATATTGAAGAGAAAACAAATTAAAACTCTTAGGAAAAACAACAAATATTTTTGTGAATTTGTGACCCTTTTGTGGGCCATTTATTTCTATTTTTGTACTTCTCAGGGTTTCTTTAAAGTTTTATTAACAACTAAACAATACCACTTAAAGTAATATATTTTATTTTGAGAAATTTTATGTTTACATTTAAATTTTAGGTGTGGGAAGAATACTTCCCAAGAAACCATTCACCGTCATAAAGAAAATTAAGTTTAATAGTGATTGTTTGACATGTAAAGACGAGGATCATGTTGCAATGCACAAGGGGACATCACATTCTACACACATGTAGCGGGTCTTCTTTTCTTCTTCCTTTCTGCTACATTTACTACATTTTCTTTAGTTGGAAACCATATTTTTCATATGATTACCCACACTGGCTAAGCGCACATCATCTGGGACTACATACTTTTTTCCTTCGAAGCTAGCAGGGCGTTCTTTTCTTTTTCATGAGGAATGTCCGTCTATAAGATGACGAGCTAATGCTATACAGAATGTTAACTGGTCTAAACTTCTGTTTCTTTTGTTCACTTATTACAGTATGATGATGGTATATTTATGATGGTAAGGTCAGTAAGAAAATAAAAGATATTATGCCACCATTTTACATGACTCTCTTCCAATTCGGTATCTTTCTTTTTGTTTCATCGAAGCGATCAACTGCTCCCTTGACATCGGAATACACAATGACAGTTTTGGGGCGAGGTACTTCTCCGTCAGTAACATCTATTTTTGTCCGATTTATAGGTGTTATAATCTCTAGATTATGTGCAGTAGCACAAAAATGAAGTTTAAATCAGTCTTCCTCTCTTTATGATAGAAAGGCCAATATATTATAATGTGCTTTGAGCTTTCCACAGGTGTATTTTGTACACAGGTGTATTTTCCCACAGGTGTAAGATCATGTAAATGAGAAATAATCCTCCCAAGTCCCACGAAAAGGTTGAGTTTAAAATAGAAATAAACTGTATTCCATAATTTTTTATTACGGTAATTAGTACAATTTTTTATAGTAAATACATTTTCTCCTCTTTCAATTTATTGATTTCAAATTTCTTTGAATGGGAATTATTTAACTTGTAAATCAGGAATATATCATTTTTGTTCATGCTAATGCACTTAAGAAATATTGAAAAAATGGGAATTATAAATATTTTTTAGTGCTCATCAGTTTTGTTAACGTTTAACGTGTTCATTAGTTTTATTATGCCCTCTTTCAACGTTAATTAAGCATATAAAACTAGCAAGTACTTTAAAATTTAAATTTAAACCTTTGTTTGATAATTTAAGTACTGTAGATGGCTGAATTTCATTTGTTCAGAATATCTAAGTTAAGGTATACAGTGCTTTGAAGTGAATCAAAATTGATCAAACAGTGTTAGCAAAGTAATTCAATTCCCGCAAATTGTAAATACTTAGAACGTTTCTTTGATGTGTTTTCCTTTCTTTTAAATGTAGCAATTTTAAAAGATCTATTTTTAGAACTCTTAAGTTTTTTTTTTTCTGTAAAGTGCTAAAGTTTTTCTCCCTTAACGGACAAAACATCTGGAACTGTTCTCCAAAAACAAGCAAAATAAGTCTTTATTCCCTAACATTTCATGCACTGTCTACTCAGCCATGCATAAAAGTAGATTGTCCTTTTTTTTATTTCTGTATGCAAAGTAGCATCAGAGTTAAGCTTATTTTCTTACGTAAGAGTATTGTGGACATTGAAAAAAGTATAGTCCCAATATTTCCAGATTTCTTCACTGAAAGATGTGTTTTTCATGATCATTTTCTTTTGTGAGAGTAAGTAAATTGCAAAGTGTTTTTTGCCAGATTTACGCCGATTTGTTCCAATCGCAGAGCAAAAAGGATTCGCTTTTTCTTTCACTTGATCGCCTTCTTTTTTTCCACACATTTTCAGAGAAAATCTGCATCTAACTTTTTTCCCAGAGGATTGAATATGCAGTATTTTTCGCGTCCGATTTATCTATTTTTTCGTAGATAAAGGGATATTATTATTACTTTTGATTCCTCACCAAAAGTGTTAAAATGATTTTATTGTCTTTTTGTTCATGGTAGAATCAATATTATTTTTCTTAAATATATACCCTATGAAGATAATCATAATTTAATAATTGTCATCTAAGTCCTTGTGAGTTCAGCTGTAATATTTGGCGAAAAAAGTCGAGTGGCGTCCTCCTATCAAGAAATTAGCATGTTGTAATTGCTAAAGAAAAGTGCATAACTACTGGGGATTATTAAAGATACATCATGGCGTGCAATTGTAGATGGGCAGACTGGTGGTTCAAATCGTGTGCTAAAATCATATCCTTAGGTATGATTCTATATGTCAGTATATTCCTGCTGAGAGTTACTGTTTAAATATACCCATGCACAAAAAAGCTTCAAAATTTAACCAAGAAGCTAAAAAAATTTACACCTGATATAAAAATGATTGCGGTGCGAGCGTCAACTATATCCCCCACCCCTCTTAGAGAACACGCAGTGAAGGGATCAGATATCATAACAAACGATACTCATGGCAACAGGGGTTATATACAAATACTGGTAGGTTGGAGAAAAAAGTACTATAAAAATAACTCAGAAAGTTCCTCAAAGGCATACACACATAAGACTTCATTAATAAGGATGGTGTGTTTGACAACCTTCTCTAATTGACTAATAAGAATCAAAGAGTAGTACAAGCATCTAGATATACTACAAGAAATTATTTTTCGATACAGCAAACTATGGTGCAGCAGACTCTTAAAAGCATATATCCAAGCTAAGGTCAAAATGTTATCTTTAATAGAGAATCCCATTCATTAAAATAGTTACCAAAGTAGTCGCGAAGAAAAGATACATCATTGCTTAATAATAAATATAGATATAATATACTATATTAATAAGGAAAACAGGGAATGTATTTTCCTCTTTCAGAACTTAAGATTCTTTATTAAGGGCTCTCTTTCACGAAATTTAATTCTAGTATTTTTTGAAAAAGAAAAAAAAATATTTAGTTTTTAAGAGTAGTCGGTACCCTCTTTATCGCTAATGTTAAACTGAGCTTTTTTATGTACCTTTTTCTCAGAAACTGTTAAATATAAAAACTTCAAATATTGTCTTGATAATAATTACAATTAATTATACTTTTATATATATACTGAAGTGAGATTTTTTTAAATATATTGTTAAGGGATTTTTTCAAAATCATGCAGCGTTAAAGTATCACTATGAATTTTTTATAATATTGTCATTTTTTGCACGATAACTGACATCCTCCAAAATATTTCGAAAGTATTAATAAAAGCTCACTTCAGTTTATATAGTTACATATAATTTATGTTCACTGAAATTTGCATGAGCATCCTTTCAGTAGATTCTGAGAAAAAAGTACACGCAGTTTGAAAACATCATTTTGAGAAAAATGCATTTTTAATATGTTATGTCACTTCATCACACAAATTATGAAGAACGACATGCATTTGTCACATTTTATTACACATTAGCTTATCCTATGTTTAATTTAAGACATTTTTGTTTCCTATTTTACTTAAATTACCCAGAAAATACATAATAACACTTTTCAGTTTTTACCTAACGAGATATTTTGTAGATTTACATCAATTTTCTCAAATTCTGTATCAATCTGTGAAATTTTTAGCTTTGATGCTTTACAAATATCCAAGTTGACCATAAAATATCATAAATATAATAAATGAAAATGAATCAATATTGTTTGGTATGAATTATTGGCAACTTTTTGGTTATACCTGATTTTCCGAAATTGTGCAAGTTTTCATTGGGGTTTTGTAAAATTTTCATTAAGTTTTGTTGCAGACACAGTTTCTAAGATTTAAACTTTAAAATTTACTATAAACTGGATAAATGATTTCTGAAACAGCCAAAATAAAACTGTTTTTATGTTTTTAAACATTAAGTTTGTGTATGTTTCTGCATGTAACAAGATTCTCGCAAAGGCAATAAACATCACATTTGATGTATCATGTCATACCTTTTTCTCAGAAACTATTAAACATAAAAACTCAAAATTTTGACTGTACATTAATTATTTATATTCATACTGAAGTGAATTTTTTAAATATATTAATTAAGTTTTATAAAAAGATAAATTTTAGTTCACCGAGCATCATTATGAATTTATTGAATATTTTTCATATATTTGTTAAAATATTTGCTTTCTAGTTAAATGTTTTAAGAATATTTCAAAAATGCCACTTCAGTATACACAATTACACTTAAGAAACATAAAGTACACGCATACAGTAAATTTACTCAATTTCTTAAAAAAATTAGAAAACAGTAATTTTTATAAAAAAAAAAAAAATCTTACCTTATCAAAGTAAGAGTTATCTGCACAACTTTATAATACTAGTTTTCTCTTTTTTTGGATAATTAAATGTTATATTCATTATTATTTATTAGACATGAAATTTCTTTTATAAGTATTTTGAACCATTTATGCTTGGTTATATTCATTAGATATACTATAATCATCAGCTGGTCACAATCTGATATTTAGAGATATTTAGGTTTATTTCTTGAATGAAAAGCAACTTTAAAATTTTAAATTTCACAAATAGTTCAACATTTTTTAACACTTTATTTAAACACGCGAAGATTTACTGATCAGTAATAATAACTAATTAAAACTAAATTTAAAGTAAGGAACAGACTTCAATTTCAGTGAAAATCACTAAGTATTAAATATAACATTCAAATCACAGAAACCATTAAGTCCAAAATTGGCTCCAATAGTTTTCAGCAAATCTAACAGTTAAACTTTCAGTTAATATACAGTTATTATCTTAAGTTGATTGCGTATGAATAAATAAAATAAGTACATGGTTTGCCACTTTTCCCCAGGTTTAAAAAGACAAAGTTTATACTTTTAACTGTCAAAATGTGTGGGGCAAAACAGCTGATTACTTTTTAAAAAACATTTTGACATACTTCTTATTCATAATATTTTATTTCGTTGGAAAGGTCAAGGATTGGAGATTTTGAAAATATGAAAATCTCAAAATCGATAATCTGAAGATTTTTAGCCTCCTGACTAATCTTAAGGTTCAAAAGAAAAATACTTGATTTATCACAAATTCAGAAATAGAAATCCATAATGAAATAAACTTGAAATTACTAAAATTATTTCTTAAATAGTTTTAAATATAAACATTATTACATTATTATGTATATATATTATTATTTATATTCATTAGTATTTATTATATTATTATTTTAATCTTTTATTTTATTTTATGTATCGCCTATAATATTTTGTAGATTTTAAATATATTTCTTATCAGTTATCCTTTTTGAAATTTTTAAATATAATTCAAACTACTTATTATCATTTAAAATTTCTCATATTTCTCATTAAAAATAACCATTTTGTAAATATTTTCTTAAAGTAGAGTTGATACATATACTTTTTAAATGTTAATTTCCCTCAATACTGGTAAAGAAAAATATCATGCTAACTTCGCTTTCTATTAAAATATTTATCTTTTAATGCGTCTCAATTTAAAGTACATACGTAAATTGAAAATGTAGTTAAAAGTTTGTAAAATGCAATTATGACCTACCCAATTTTTCTAAGTCTCCTGATATTACTAATACTAGTTCATGTATACCATAGAACACAAATAAATAAATAATAATTTCTGATTTTTATTTTAAAAGTAAAATTATTAAAGAGGTAAGTTTTTCTTTTTGTCAAAGATTTAACTCAACTTTATAAAATTATCACACTTACATTAAACTTTAAAAACTCAAAAATAAATTATTTGTAGCTACTAAACAGTTCTTCAGATTAAGCCAGCTAAGTATAAAATCACATAATGTTGCTGTACTTTTGGATGCACAATAATCTCCTTCTCTATTGAACTACTTCTTTTCTACTGCAATGACTTTCTGCATACAATTTATTTAAAATTGGTAGGATTTTCTAATTACCCACCTAAAACAGGAGAAACAACAGCGGATGATTACCGTCCAACGAAGAAACAGACACAGTGATATGTCACTGGAGCCACAGCGGTTAAAACTCCAAAAAGGCACTGGATGGCCAGGAACGTGAAAAAACTCACTCGTCTCCCGTACCTTCAGATAATCTTCTTGCTTATATTTATTTATTATAATTATATTTTAATATAAGTATAATAATATTTAATTATATTTATATAAAATTATTTACATACAGTTTTATATAATATGTAGTACAATATATTATAAATAAAATATCACATACAATAATATAATAATACATAAAATACATTATAATAATTATTTTAAAAATCTGTTTATAATTAATATAATATAAATAATTTATATTTTATACATTATTAATTGTATAATCTATAAAATATTTAATGTCTTTATTAAATAAACTTATTTAATTGTAAAATAATTAAATGGATTTAAGAAATTAAAGCAAAAATCATTAACGTGACTCAGACAGAGGCGGACCGGATAATTACAGTTACTTTGCAAACCACGCTGTGCATGTTGAAGAAATTCAGAAAGCCAATTGTATAAAGGTAGCATAGTTCGAGAGTCTATTACCTCTTAGATTGACTGCCATTCGAGCGGAATTACATTGACGACTGAACACCTAAAAGGGTACTACTATTGTACAAGTTTCGTCCGAAATGATTTCATGGCCTCTCCTTTTAGCTTTCACATTTAATCAGAAACATTAAGTTATTCATAATTCCCTACAGGGCTACGAAGTGCTACTGTAAAAAAAAACTAAGACTGACACAAAAAAGTGCATTTGATTGAAAGAATACAGAAACATTTAAGTCAGTCACATGCAACACTGGTGTTCTATTTGTGGAACGGATTTTGACCTACATCAATGCGATAGTGTAATTCCTGCTACACTTTTCTCAACATGGTACTACCATCGTTATTCATAATATTATATTTTCCTTGTTACTCGTGTTTTCCAATAACATATTATTTTAGAAATAAGTTTCGCCCCTTTCCACATGATGCAGCGAAGTAGAACGGATAACAGTTATTAAACACGCTGAAGCCATGTGGGGTAGAATGAGGCAAGGACTGGATTATCGTATTAATAAAGAAACAACCAATGTTTCAAGCTTAAAACGCATGTAGACACCGAAATAAACCAGTTCATGTCTGTATTATTTCGAATGTTCTTTTTTGCTGTATTCTTTCTCTGTGCTGTATTCTTAGTTTTATTTCATAGCGTTTCATAACTCGAAAATTATTATAAATAACCCTGGATATCACTCTTAATAGTTTTTCATTATTATTGAAGGGCTATCATTTCTTTCTTAAAATAAAAGTGCAGAACGTATATTGGATGTTTTTACTCCTGTTATAAAAACACGCAAAACATGAAAATTTTTTTTGCAGTGTTTGTGGTTTATTTAATCGAAACGTGCATTTTAGATTACTTTTCAACTTAAATGTGAAAACACTTGAAATGTATGCATAAATTTATCATAGATAAAGTAATAGGTAAAAATGTACTAAGGAACTAATTAAAATTAATTAGCATTTAAAATGCAGATGTATTTCTTAAAATTAGAACTTTTTACAGCAAATATACAGCCATTGTCCTATAAAAGTTCCGATGAAAAATATACTGAATGCTAACGATGTCAACCAAGCTAAAGTCACACACCAGGTTCCACTACAAAAAAGGGAGAAAAATTAGATTTACCAATATGTAATAATGAATATTTTAATAATAATATATGCTAAATAGTTATAATTCTTAATAATCAGTGCATAAATATAAATTTTACTAGACAGTACAGTTAAATCAGTCAACCTCTAATACAATAAGCCTCTCTTCCTCTTGGAATTTGCAAGTTTAAATTGCCAAAACAATATTAGGCAGATTACAGGTGAAGGTTGGCTGATCTGCAATTTGCCTATACTACTGGGTTGTAGGGAAAGGATATAGGAGTATGAATGTGTCATTACTGTTAAGAAGTTAAATTAAATATACAAATTGTATACATGTTACCGTTAAATTGTGAAATCCGTTATTTCTTAGAATAACTAGGTATTTCATGAAATAACTCGACAATGTTAAACATGTAAAATTATTGAATTCTGATTGAACTAGGCCGACTATAGCAGAATACTAATTATGATAGTTACAGTGGCAATGCAGCACTCAGCTCTTGAAGACGATTCTAGCACTTTTAGTCATATTTAAGTTTATAACAACACCTATGATATGTGTGTAGCATTCATTCCGTTGCCTTTTAAAAGTACAATTTAGCCGGTTGTTTTATGTTAAAGCACTTTGGTACTAGTTATTAACAAATATGTTTGCAAACTTAAACAATGACTTCAGAATTTTAGACCAGCTTAAATAAGAACAATTTATTCGTAGAGATTTGAATCTTTATTAAATAAAGTGGAACAATGGGAAAACAATTCTTAGAATTACTCGTGAAGGGCCATTAACTTTGATAGCAGAGTAAAGTGCTAAACAAGACAATTACTGTTTGTAACGGATACCGACATATTCTCTCCCCCTTCTTCTGTTTAACAGAGTTAGAGATATAATAATAAATTATATCATCTACTTTCCTCAATAAATCCTCACTATGGGATAACATGTGTTTTTAGAAAGAGTTTGGCTGTTTATGATTAATTTTGATTTTATAACATGGCCTTGTAACTATTTATTTTAACAGTCTATCAGTTATTTTTGGAATAATTAGGTAAGAATAAAATTTTCATCTATTTTATACTTTTACCGACTTGTCTAGAAAACTTCATGAAATACCTAGTTATTCTGTAAAATAACTGGATTATAAACTTTTTATCTGTAATATATAACATGTTATACTCATGTATATAATCTAGCAATCTATATAGAAATACTATTTAAAATAAATGATTTGGAATTTAGGATGATCAAATCCTTAATTTTAAGGGTCTCAGTACCTTAACATATATTGCACTCGAAAAATATAATTCTTGAAACCAATGTAACTTAGCAATACAACAAAATAATCATTTGAATTTTATCACATGATAATCACATATGTTCGTTCTCAAATTTCCGGAGAATTTGAGAAAACTTTACTCAGGTATAAAGAAATGAAAATTGGACATTTTCAAAATTTGAAATTAGTATTTTACAGCATATAGATTGAAGTACAAAATTGATCAAAATTTACAAAATTAACTTTACTTGGTATAAAAATGTTTACTCGAAGTTATACTAACTTTTAAAAATTTGAAAATATGTTTTTAAACACTAATTCACAACGAAATTTAGAAGAAAAATAAATTAAATTCAAATAAAAATTTGATAATTTTTAATTAATTGTATAAGTTAGGAAGAGCCATTTTGAACGTGCATGAAATTTAAAATCGATATCATAAATGGTTTCTGAAATTCTGCGCTGGCTAAAATTTGTTGTTTGAAAATGAAGTTAGAGATATGAAAGAGATGAGGTTTTGTTTAAAATTTCTCAGTTATTTCTCAATAACTTCAGAAATGTTCCAATGTAACAACATTTGGTATCAAATGATCAAATAATGAGGCTGCATATATTTTTCAAAATTTAAAATTTTGTTAGAGTTTTTAGGTCTTAAAAACAGTAACTATTACACTACAAGAAATCAGCATGCTTGATATTTCAAATATTTATGAAGAAACGCAGAATGGTCGAATTTTAAATAATAACTGAAAAACTTTGAAGTAGATTGATTTACAAAAATATACATATGTACAGCCAGATGTAGTTATATTTAATGAAAAGTAATTTATTAACTAGATTGTACCTTATAAATACATATCAAATCATAAAATTTATATATATAAAAAGTTACAGATGATTCACAACAAAACTCATCTCGATTGTTCCATTTATAATCTCGTACTCAAATTCTTACAGTAAATATTGAAAACCCGATTCATTACAATTTCCTTCAGCTTGTTTGTTCCAAATATTTACTTATAGTCAGTGGAAATACTATGCCGATTTGCAATCTATATTTGCATTCCATTGTTTTTGAAATATTTAAATCTTTCCAAATTTATGCGACACGATGTATTTATAAATATATTGTTTTCTGTTGGAGAAAATAATCTTTTCAAATCAAAATCCTCCCATAATTATTTTCTTACTTCAGTGGCTTGCCAAATTTACGTAATACAGACATGATTTCAATTGGTATACGTATTCTCGAAAGCATGACTTATAAAAATAGTAAAATATTATAAATAATATATTTATATTTAATTTTGAAATTCTATTTTATTATTTTAACTTTTGTAAAGCCTCAATTACCTCAATTACACTTATGTTGTTTCAATAATATATTCATTGTTATCCACAGATTGAAATAACTCCGATCGTGTTTGTTACTTAATTCAGCCTACTTTATTATTATTATTTATTTTGAGAGCATCAACTCTATATTGTTTTATAGATTATTGGAAGATTAGAGCAAATTTAAATTTTGGGATTCGCTTTGCTTATATGTGTTTTAATAACTTAGAATATATACATCATGAATAGAATTAAACATATTTTAAGATTAATAAAATTATCTGAAATACAGTTATTCTTCATTCCTCTTAATGTTAAGTTATCGCCATAGTTTAAAATTTTACTTTAAAAAAATTATTTACTAAGAAGTTTATTCATTCAAACTAAACAAAAATAGTTGCTTCAATTTTGCTTATGATAAAGAATTTTACCATTGGCAACTAGATGTATACATGATAATTATAATTTAGTTTATTTTCCGTGAGTACTTAATTGGAAAATTTAAAATAAGTAAATATTTTTTAAAATGTGTAAAATATTTGAAGAAACATTTACGATTCAGTCTAAAACTGTTAGATAAAAGTCATTACTATACTAGAGAGTAAGTAAATGAATTTAATTAACCGATGTTTTAGAATTAATAATTATTGCAACAAAATTAGGTACATAAATTTCCAGGGAAAATTAATTTGACTCCCCCCCTCCATGAATTTGTCTTTTATATATATATAAATTTCTTTTTTTCCCTGCTATATTTATTTTGCTGTATCTGAATTTATCAGTTAATGATTAAACTTAGTGTTCAATAGTAGAATTAGTGCATAGTCTATACATTAATTATATATCCAATTGAAATACAGATTAAATATTCAGAAACATTTGGATTTACTGTTTATGTTTACAATTATAATGTTTTTGTTCCACACAGTTATAACAGAAACTAAGTTCGTTTAAGCAAATGCGCAATTTATTTAACAAGATAAAATAATTTATTCATGATTTCAATGCATTAACTTTCAAATTCTATGATGGTTAATAAAATCATCAATAAGAAATACAAAGGGAAAACAATTAGTAAATGCAACACGGATGTAAGAGAAATTGTTTAAATTTCATAAGAATAAACATTATATTAAGAAAATTCAGCTATAACTTGCAAGCATCTACTGTGGTTTGACTGGTCGTTATGTAAGCTGATTTTCAAATTTGCTTCCATTTTATAAGTGCCATATGTTCCTGTAAACAAATTTATTACAATATTTTTCTTAATTTTCAAGTTTGACGAATGATATCATGTGCCAGTCAGAAATAACTGTGTAATAGAATCCATGTCTGCTTCATTGAGTGAGATCTGAAACTTTGGCTGGTAAAAATTATGACCCCCCAAACCAATATAAATATTAAAGGAAGGTTGTACAACTGTAAGTAAAATATTGTGTAGGGGTGGGCTAATGATTGGCTCGAGAGACGCATTAAGGCTATCGGAGTGTTGCAAATTTTTAAATAGATTGCACTTATTAGTAAACTTTGTGTAATGGAAAATGTATAAATTTCACTATGTATGAAAAACAATAAATATAAGTTAAATAAAATAATGGCAGTTTTATTCAATTTACTTAGTGTGCTAATTTCAAATCATTTTAGCTGCAAGCACATTATTTAATTTTAGAATCAGTTTAGTGAGACAAATGGACCCTATATGATACATTCCTATAATTATTTAAAATCATAAGTGAGATTGTTTGTTGAAATTTTTATTACATCCTGAGAGATAATGTCAACCAACTTACGTCCATTATTACCCTTGTTGATCTTCATGCAAGAAAATCTTTTTCAAAGATATATGATGACCCAAATACAGAGTATATTTTCTATCTACTTGGTTTTCTGCCTTGACGAGCCGCAAAAATATCTTTGCGGGTCTCATAAGGCCCATTGTCCACTATTTTCACACCCCTGCGCTATAAGGTTATATATTACGGAGAACAAACAAAAACACTATCCTTGAAAAGAAATTATTCCCCAGTTCAAAAGCTCGTGTTTTTAAGACGACCAAGTATAGTTAATTAGTAGATGGTGGTCCGATTGCTACGCTATTCGGACGGTTTTAGAGGTTTATGTATAATATCGCATCCAGGATGGCTTCACAAATAGATTGAATTACTGATAATAATAAATTATAAGGCTGTGATAGTTGTTTTGTGCTATCATGTTTTGGACTACTATATGACAATTAGACACTTTATTTTCACATGTTTCAATCATTTGTTTTAATATTGTGGATAAACAAGTAATTATGATTGTGGTTAAAAATATCTCTCAGTGACTGGCAACTAGATAAGCTTTATATATATACATATATTGGAGCACATATATTGCGTAAAGTCGGTTCCTTCCCTGCATATACTTTCATACAAGCATGGACAAGTTTGTAGAGGTTTAAAAGAAAATATCTATATTTTTCAATATTTCATCCAACTTGTTTTAGTCTTCACCAACAGGCATCGCTGATTGAGGATAAATTAAATTTTCACGGCTTTAATCGAACTTGAAACTTTAAACGCATTTTTCTCAAAACTGTGTTTTTCAAACTTTCCTTCATCATATCTCAAGAATGGTTTGACTGAATGATTTCAAATTTATAGGGTAGACTCAGCACATATATACACACCAAATGAACTACGATCAATTCAAAATTCAAAATGTTTATTTTTTTAAACAAAAACATAACAAAAAATCCATGAAATTCGAAACTTTTTCTTCAGAGGTCTACCAAAAATCCAATTTTTAATATTTTCATTTGAGTAAAGTCCATTTTTGCATTTAAGCTTTAAAACGCCATTAATTATTTTTATTTCAAATAAGAAAATCAGCCGGAATCGTTGAGACAGTAAGCGTCCATTTTTTCAAGGCGGATGTGTTCAGAGCTCTATAACTCACGTTCTGTTGGATATATATATATATATATATATATTTCTGGCTAAACATTAATACATACTCTTAAAATACATATAAATAAATGATAAAAAACTTAAAGCTCTATCTTTTTAATGGTCGTCAAAAAAAATTCTCTAAAAATGCTTTATAAACAGGCCGTTACATGGGGGAACCCCCTTAAATTTGAATTTTCTTACATAAAATAAACATTTTTTTTATTTTAAGGAAACCTATGCATTCTGTTCGTAACAATTGAGGAAACTTTTCACACACGACATTCCTGTATAATTTGAATTGTAATTTATTTTAAATAACGTTTTCCAATAAAACAGTAAAAAACTTGTAAAAGAATATACTGTTAATTATACTTCAACTTTTAAGTAAATCTCTTTTTAAATACTGACAAAGTTTTAACAAGTGGGGTGTTAAGAAAATTAATGCAATGCAAATATTCTCTTATAGTTTTTATTTTAGAAAAAGAAAACTGTAACCTTTTTTAAAGTAAATTCTCTAGTTCACTTTCCTCGTTCATCATCAATCACGCGTTGAATACATTAATTTTAAGCAAATGATTTTTCATAAATAAATAGTCTGTAAAATTATAAAAAGAGGTTGTGAAGCTTTATTAAAACTAAGTTTAAAATTTTTATTTTTTAATAATCATGAAAAAATTATATACTAAATCCTTATCCGCATAAAATATATATGTTTAAGATTTTCTTTTATTTCTTCTTTATAATTAATAAAGAATTATTTAATTTTTTTCGTCCCGAAAAGAAACATACTGTTTATTACATGATATTTTTTGAGCGAACATTGCGTGTCTTAATTATGTTTAAAAAACAAGTTATTCATTTGAGAAATAAGATTTTTAAAAATACACTGCATATTTCTTTTTTTTTTGTTTGAAATAGATATTTAAAGTCGAATCAGCCTTTATCTCAAGTAATAAGAATCTACGCAAGACTAATTTAGAAATAATTTAAAAATAACAGAAATCTTCGATGCGTTTTTTAAAAAAAATATTCTTTTTACTCCAGAGTAATCAAACAACTTTATTTATTTAAATTTGTTTAAAAAAACAAAAACAAAAAAGAACGCCATTCTTTATTGTTGAATCTCATGTGTAGCAAAGGAATTCACATAAAAAAATGTTTCAGAATTCATTTTAAGCTCTCACAAGTCTTTTAAATACATGGTATGTTCCTTAAGAAAAGAGGATAAAGTGCTAAAATAAAATTGCCTTTTACCTAGCGAACGTAAATTTTGTTCTGTTAAAAGACCAGATAAAGCGTATGCTTTTCGCCTTCATTTACATTGAGAGAGAAAACTATTTTTATACTCAGTGTGTTCTGGAACTATTTGTTTAAGGGAAAGAACAGGCATTGTGCCGTTTTATGAAATAAAGGAAAGATTGTTTGGAAACTGATTTAAAGATAAAAGAACGCTCAAAGTTATTGAATTAATGTGGTTAAATCTCAAAGGAACACAAGATGTTTCAGAACAAAGACTTATAATTTTCTAAGAATAGACTGTGTTAGCTTTCAGAATTAAGTTTGCGAAGAGGAATCTTCAAATCGGATTAAATTAAACGAATCCAGTTTGAAAATACTTATTGTATTATCATGATTGCGTTTGTTTTATTTTTATCTTATTGTTTCTACTGGCGCTCTACAAGTGTTGGAATGAAAACACAGCCAAATTTTTAATATCTTGCTGTATTGTTTAAAAGCAATATTAATTACTTTACAGTAACATCTTAAATTTTCTTTACTTGTGGAAAAATCTTTTAAGAAAATCAGTTTGAAAGAAAAAAGATCAAAATATTACGAATCATAATAACCATATTAACCTTTAAACGCTTACTGTTGCCAATTCTCTAGGTTCGAATTCCACTTAATTGTATTCAAGAACCTGAGTGTATGCATTTGTGAGAGCACCTTGATAATCAGAGACAATAAATAATGTGTGGAAAAAAAAAGATATTGCTTTTGGTGTGTAAGTTACATAAACATATTTTTTCACATTGAAATGTGGTGTTAATAACGTTTACTGTGTTAGTTGGAAATGTATTTACTATTTCTGAGGATTCCTCTGAAATGAGTGATTTATCTAATTGAAAAAAAAGCATACTTCTCATCTATTGTCAGGTAAACTGTTAATATACGATGTTGCATTTGAAATTTTATTGGATATATGCAACATTTATGGGTAATATTGTATGTTATCAGTTGTCTACATGCAACTTTTTTTCGAAATAACTTAATAATATTACCCAGATTGTTTTAATCTATTTTTTACGCTGCCTATGACTACATTCCGATCAAAAACGATTCTTTAAGAAATATTCATAAAAAAATAGAATTATGCTTTTGGGTTGAAATTTAAAAAAAGTTTTATTACGATTTACTTTTTATTTAAGATGACTTTTGCTTCAAAAATATGAATATAACATTTTTAATTAAATTAAATCAGTGAAAATGATCACATAACTATTATTAGACGATGCGTATTAATAGTTCATGTCTTTGATCAGTTTTCCAACGATTTGTATTAGTAATCAGAATCTCAACCAAGGATGTATGTTAATTTAACGTTCGTATTTTAAAAATATTCAAAAATTATCAGTAGCGTTTATAAAATGGGAGAAATGAGGCTACGGAAGTGGAAAATTTTTCTACCATATAATTTAATGAACATATTTTATTTCCGTTATTTATTTCCCGGATTGTTTTCACTGACTGTCCCTGAGGCAATTTATAAATTACCTGGATTAATGTACAAATATTTACTCATAAAAAGCGAAAATAAGACAAATGAGGTGTTTATAAAAGTAATTTTTATTTACTTCATTCTGCCCTATTTGAAATTTTCAAGTAAAATGAAATTGAATATTTAAATATGTTCGTTTATTACAAAATAATCAACTTAATTTTCAAGTATTCATATCTAGAATATTAATAAATAAGGAAACGCACTGACAATAAGTTTGCTTTTAAGAAACCGTTCTTTTCAGTATAATATTCTTGCGTTTCATAAAATATTAAAATCAGATTTTTTTGGTGCGTTCCCTGAGAAGATAACAATTTTAACATCTTTATTGCAGTGTTCTTTTATATAAGGCACATATTCTTCAGCTACAGTGTAAGAGGTACAGTAACAACTCAAAAGCACATGAAAAGCAGTAATCAGAATATAAATCAACCTGCATTAGCTACAAATATTACCCCGTCTTGGCATTACATTTGATCTAATTTACAAGCAAAATAGGAAGTTACAAAACAACGCACAGCTTTAAAGTATTTACTTTGCAGAACATTGTGTTTAAAATCGTGGAATTTAAAACTTTTGTTTTTGTTTCTTCTAACAATTTGAAATTTGAGAGTGTTTGATTTGATTTTAAAAGCTTGAGTAAATACAGAATATATTAAATTAAATGTAATTTTAAAGAAATAAATAGTAAAATTTGTTAAAATATTGAAATAATTTCTTTTTGAGTAATGCAACTCTTTCTGTGAGATTTTTTACTCCCATTTCTTGTAAATTGTAATAATGAGCTATCCGCAAGGTCAGTCCTCCCTCACTAGGATTTTTTTCGATACAGCTCAATTGGCACTTTGAGCTAGAACAATTCAAAGCCACAGCTAACTCTCACTACTAAATAACATATGCATTGCCAGGAAGTAAGGTAATATATATTTTGTGAACCATATATATATCCTTAATTGTAGTAATTTAATTATAAATTATAGTCCTGAATTGCATTCGTTTGGTTGTTCTAAAATATAAGTGGATTTCTGTTTAGTAAATTTCAGAAGTTGCCTCTCATTTAAAAGATGAGTACACATTATTTATTATTATTCAGTTTGTCTTGTCAACACATCGCATAATCAGGTTTAGCATTAAGTTAATAAAAGTGAATTATTACGAATATCTAATTGTAGTAATTTCGTTTTTGACTTACTGGTGTCTCATTCCCTACTGCGTTCAGTTTTCTTGAGTAAGTTGTTAATGTGAATGGAACTTCCACCTCAGCCAACATGAGCAGGAAGTATCAAACAACAATTTTGAATTAAATTTGTAATTAGCATCTGCTGTGTATTTAATGTTTTTAATAAAAGAAATCCGATAAATCCATGTGCGATTAAGGTTTTGAATGTATAAGAATGGAATACGGGATTAGTTTCATCCAGTGATGTCTCTTTAAAGAGATTTACTGATTAAATGATATCAATTATTTATTTTTCCACAAGTTTGGCTTTCAAGTGAGTCATATTAAATAACTTATATAAGCTATTAGTTTATCCCTGAAAAATGGTGCATTATTAATCAGAAAAACGTCGAAGCGATGCAGGAACTGTTCGTTAATAACAAATGTTTTTCAAGTGTCAAAGACATAGGAGATCCATCACATTAGATATATACAGATATTAACATTCTATCTGGGTACTCCAATGTTTATCAAACTGTGGGGCATGCCCCCTAAGGGAGCATGATAACCCTACATGGGAGGGGATGCAATCTGATAAAAAAATAGTAAAATTTTGAACAATTATTAACCCGGCACTAATCGCGCAGGGTGTGTCATACCCATCACTAACTTTTTTCAACGCTTCTTTAAAACTTTTATTTAAAATTAATAGTTTTTTGTGTAGCTGACTTTAAGGTCATATCCTTTGAGGGGCTTTAGCTTGTAGGCGAATTCTAAATATATATTTTTGGATATCACCTCTTCAGGTATGTCAAACCATGCGCGTGAATCACCGTTAGAAGTTCTGAATGCATGAACACGTTTTAAATCTTCCTTATGCTACGGCGTATTATTGTAGTTATGAGGATGAAATGTGATAGTTATGTAATTTAGTAAATACAGTGTATTTAATAGATATAGTAAAACAGTATTTTCGGATAAAGAAATTCCCTTCGCGGTTATGATGAAGAAAAATCAAATGAAGAGTATAACAGCAAGTATGATTCATCCCTGAAATCGATCCAGATTTAGAAAGAGAGACACTGTTGAAAATAAATGTTTTATATATAGAGGCACAAAAACATTTGAGAAGAATGTAATTTTAAAGGAAATAATTGGTACAAATGATGATCTTTTTGGGAGAAAAATTATTGCTGGAAAAAAATAAGGGAAAATAAAAAAGAAATTCAACATTTTTTAAATTTAAAGACTAAAGAAGTTTACTCCTATATGTTTATTTTAAATAAATTATAGTTTTAAAAAACCCAAAGAACACGATTTTATACCGATTCGAACTAAAAAGTTAAAAAAAAAATTCTTAATATAAGAATAAAATGATGAACGAGAAAATTAATGTCATTGAGGGTAAAAACGTGGAGTGTTCTATAAATATATCAATTGTTATACTTTCTAACTTATATTCCGAAATGCTGAGTTAGTGTAAAAATGCAGTATAAAGCACCCCATGATTTTACCC
Organism: Trichonephila clavata; assembly: GCA_019973975.1. Taxonomy (NCBI): domain Eukaryota; kingdom Metazoa; phylum Arthropoda; class Arachnida; order Araneae; family Nephilidae; genus Trichonephila; species Trichonephila clavata. The sequence continues at coordinate 35,213 of BMAO01020769.1, read as the reverse complement.
CAATGGCATTAACTTTCTCGTTCATCATTTTATTCTTATATTAAGAATTATTTTTTTACTTTTTAGTTCGATTCAGTATAAAAGCGTGTTCTTTGGTTTTTTTTAAAACCATAATTTATTTTTCATTTTTTAGTTCGATCTACAATAAAAGCGTGTTTTTTAGTTTTTTAAACTATAATTTATTCATTGTTGAATTTAACCTTGAGTCTGATATTTGGAACCGGAATTTAAGAGGCTGCTGGAATTAGTCTTGCTCTACAATGTATATTAATTAAAGGGTCTGAGTGTATTTATTCGCTCCGTTTACGGGGCCTCGGATGAATCCCGTATGGGTATATTAGATTCGTCCCTATAGAACAGGTCAAACAATTAAAAGTGTGTTAAGTAAAAAAATTTGAATTAAGAAAATTTATTGTACCATGTTTTTATAGCGGACTAAAAAATATAAAGTCCCTCTTTTTCGTTTTTTCTTCTTTTTTCACATTTTTATGCATTGCCATCCACTTCTGAGCTATGGAACAAATTTCAAATCTGTAACTCATCGGCAAGTCACACATTTTAATCAATTACAAAATTCCATCCGGACAGACATTCAAGAAAGCGAGTTAATAATAGCATGGTAATATTAAGTGTCAATCATACTATCCCCTATTAAACGTATTGCTATAATGTTAATTCATATCATCACTTCTAAACGTATTGCTTAATAAAATTTTTAAAAAATATTTAGCAGTTAGAAGATAAATTATTTTTTTTCACATGCTTGAGACTTATTTTTATTTTCATTTTCAGAAAAATGTTTGTATTATGGTAAGAAATTGCCAATATTCACCCACCCTCCCCTTTTTCACATGAAGAACACTTTTTTGTTTGTTTTATTTGTAATAACCATAAGTGTATTTTACACTTGCACATAATTAGCTTTAAATTAAACACACTCGCTTTCGGGTTACATCTTATTGTTTTAGTCACTAAGTTTGGAATTAGTCGCCAAATCTGGAAATGGTATATGGAATTAGTCGCCAAATCTGGAAATGGTATATGGGATTAGTCGCTAAATCTGGAAATGGTATATGGAATTGTCACCAAACCTAATTATCGTTATCCCTGACTATCCTGATAAGGACAATGGAACAAAATTATGAAATTATTGTATTGTCATCGGTCCTTGACAAGGGTGCACAATTTCGAATTAGTCCGATCTTTTAAAGTGGGTAAAAATCGAGTTCTAAGATTCCGTTACATGCAAGTGAAACTTAAAAAAGCGTGTTGAAAAGATACAAATTAAATATATATATATATATATATATATAATATATATATATATATATATATATATATATATATAAGCTCCATCGCACTCACTCACGACGCCATTAAAGGAGCGTACAAACAATGCACTGAATGAATGCCCTTATAAAAAGAACAGAAAAACTAAATTTACGTGTGAAAAATGTAATAAACATGTTGTATTTCCTACTTTTCTTCCTTTTTAACCTTTGTATACAAATTTTACAGTAAAAACACAATGTAAACTCACTTGGGTATGACATACCCTGCGCGAAAATTTTAGGTCGTTTTTTTTCACGCTGGTGATGTAGGGTTAATTTATTCAAATGAATCAAAACAAAATGAATTCTGAACTGTGAAAAGTAACGTGATACTTTTATTATATTACTTAAAAGTAACTTAAACTATTTATATTTAGAATATGTTACTTAAAAATAACCCACTTAAAAATTTAATATTTATATTGATAACTTGTATGGTTAAAAACTAATGTTTGTATTGTAGCTGTAGTATCACATCTTATTATTATTGCATTATAAACATTTCTTATCTTTGGGCAGGGAGGGGGGAAAGATGAATTCTATGATTTAAAATTAGGTCGCCAATGTTAGAAGTTTGGGAAGCACTGGTGTGCACTACATGTACATTATACGTAGTAAGATACATTAAATAATCCATCCACACACATCTATTTTTATAAGAATACGTGATTATAGAGATAAAAGTTTATGCCTACAAAAATTGGTAAGCAGGCGCTTCCCTGTAAGAAAAAAAACAATCACATTGGTTGCAAGTCGAATAAATTTTACATACAAGTATCTCATGGTACCTCCTCCTCGAGCGAGTTAAGGCGAATATCTCACTATTCATTGAGCTTTCTAAGAAGATACGAAAGTAATAGCGATTGAGACATTCATTTTTATTAATTTATGCATTAAAACTAAATACACGATACATAGATAATACACAAATGCATACTTATCTGAAATGGGAAGGGACCTCTGAACAGACATCTTTCTAAAGCTTTATATAAATAAATAACTATAATTCCAAATGACAATTCAAGAATAAGCGACTATACTTCATGAAAACTAAAGTGTGGCGATATTGTCCACCTAATAATTATTCTCCATCTCACTGATTATTTTTATGTAGTTTAGTAGTATCATTTACTTCCAGCATTGAGTTGTTCCAGCTCTAATACCACTGGCTGGATAGAAGTTTTATTAACCTAAGAATATAAAGACATTTAATTTTTTTTCGTAAAACTGCACATGAATAAAGGAGCTTTATTTATAAACAAAATGATCCATGAATCACTTTCCCCCAACATTGCTACCGATATTTTTCAAATCTACACTACGGAACGAGGAAATGATAAACATGCTGAAAGTAATAGGAATTCACAATTTAGACTTGATAAATCAGACAGACCACACCCTTTTTCTTTCTATTTGTAGAAGTCGTTCCTCATTGACATTACCATAATAAAGGTCAAATAGTCAGTCTGAAGCAACAAACGTTAAGGCCACCTGCAGTATTCAAACCGTTCGCTTAAAAATAACTCATCCGGGTTTGTTTTTGTGTTTTACTCCTTTTTTGCAATTCGCTGCAGTAAAATTATCATACTCATCTAATGTCTCATCAATCGGATAATTGATTATATATTGATGGATATAACTGGTATTTTTTTTTAAAAATATATTAAGCGCATTCGATTTCTTTGCCAGACTCCAGAATTCAATTCAATCAGTACGGACCAATTTTGAATCCCAGCCAAGCGATATCCCCTCACATTATCTGCTACAAACCACCAAAGAAAGAAGTCGATTCGAAAACTGTAATTCTGAAACCATCCCGTGTTCGCTTTGCTCATTGTTTTCAATGGTATTATTAGATAAATTGGCAAAATTCCTTTTACAACGAGAGTGGTATAAAGCCCCCTTTTTTGTGAATAGATCTAGAAAATAACACATTTAAGCTACATCAGTTACAGTTAGACAAATAAATGAAATAAATAAACTACATAAACTGTATATGAGATAAATAAATATATAATGGGGTAGGCTTAATGTATTTACGCAATTTTTTATTAACAATGACTATAATGATGTGGATTTTTATCTTGATTGAATTATTATTATTTTTTCCTAAAGATACTCCCTGTTACTTATATTTATTTCGTAGTACAAAAACGTTAAAGTCGCGGCTTGAAAAATGCAACGAAATGGAAACATGTTTATAGGATTTTGGACAATTTGTATTGAAAAAGCAATACAGCGACACTAAGGAAAATCTAACATATTACAAAATGGTGTTTACACGTATTTGTTTGCATAATAAATATTGACTTAATACTCAATATCTAGTCAGCATTACTTATTTCTGAGAATATGTATCATATTTTTTTATGATTTTATTAACTGAAAATTCAAGGAAATCTTAGAATCAATTGAAGGAATAGTTACTATCGTACACAGAAAGAGATTTCTTTTAACGCAGGCCATTATTTTAACATTTTTTTTCTTTATCCAGTGAATCTTTAGTATACATTACTTTGTTTTCGAATAATTGAAAGTGGCAAAACAAAAGTAAATATACGAAAAAAGTAACGCATATAATTCGGTAATAGTTCAAAATAAATTTTTATGCTGCAAGAAAATGTGTTTAAAACAGATTTAAAAAAAAAACTTGAAATGAGCACTATGCCATTAATGACACATGTTCCCTCTGTTTTCTTGTTTTAGGCCGAGTAAATTTATTATACAAAATATGCCATAAAATGTCACTTCATTTCTTTATAAAATATGTAAATTTATATGAATTTTGAAAATCTACGATAATCATTAGATATGTAATCATATTTACAACAAAAAATTTCTCTTTTTTTTTTCTTCTATTATTTAAGCCCACATGCATAGATTTAAGCACATGCTCAGTGAAACATGTACTTAAATTCTAAATAAACAAAACAGTAAATGTATTATTAATTAAAATATGCAAAAATCAATAATATACTTTGTTGAGAAAATGTTAAATTGTCTCACACGTTTGACTTACACCTTTTTGACTCCATTATTTCTCCTTTTTTAGTTCATCGGTAAAGGAGAGAAAAATATAAAGAATTATCAACTTAGGAGATAAAACAGTTAAAGGTCCAAACTCCGTCAAAATCGAACCAAAAACCAATATCTACAGCAACAAAGCGATAAAAAAAATATGAAATAAAAACAGCAACAAGAGTTAAAACAAAGAGTTAGATAGGAATGTAGACATTTTTATTTGATTTTTTGTTACGTTCCTTTGTAAGGCCGAAAAACACATTTTTAAGTAACTGTAATGCTTTTTTCATTCGAACTCTGGTATTAAGCTTGTTTCGGCTTCTTTTCCATCTCTTGATAAAACCTTTTCTTTCGATCGGAAAATGATTTTCTTACTTTGTCCTAGTATCATTAATGGTAATGTTTTATTATTTATGATAGTACAGAAGTTTAAGAGGAGTGAGAAGGTTTCCATATCGACATTTAGCTGTAATGTTTTGAAGCATCATTTATCACAAGAAATACAATTTATTCCTTTGAGATATGTCGAACTAATTACATAGAATTGGTACTTTAGACAAAAGAATGTTTTAGAAAAAAAAATTGTGAAATGGAAAAAATATATATATATTTAACTTGGAATATCAATGCATGAATTTTATTTGCGTGCCAGAAAGTTCCGTTATTCGTCTCAATGGTAAGAACAGAACAAACGTAAAGGAAAAATTTTATTGAAAAATGAAAAAGAATATAATAATAAATTACACTTGTTCATTCCATTATTTCGTTCGATAAGAAAATTATTTTTAACTAAATTGATGTTCTAAGTTTAAAATTCTATGATTTATAAGACAAATGCCACTAAAATTTGGTTTTCTCAAAATAAATACAACGAGTAGAGGTATCACTTGTCTTATTGTTATGCCATTCGTTTTATTACTCCTTTAATAAAAAAACCTCCAACAAATTTTTAAAAAAATATATTGTTTTATTTTATACTGAAGGAATTTATGAAACCAGTATAATTTTAATAAAGGTATTTAATCCTCTGAGTAGCTATTTTTAACTAACTCATATTACTTAAAAGGTTTTAGTGTTCATAGCATGCCTTTGTTAGCTGTGTCTCTTCAAAAGAAGCTCAAATTTTGAGTACAATTTGAAATTAAAACGCTAGCCATATATAGGCAGGCCGTTTCTAAATACACTCATGTCCAAAATTAAGAGATCACAAACATAAAATCTAGGAAAACTGATGGACTATTTAGTGTCTTGCCACAAAATTTGGCACAGAGGCATATTACAATGTCAGAAAAAATATCTCAGCATAACAACATGGAAAAATGATTTCAGTTGTGAATTAACATACAAATCATGTAAAAAAGTGTGAAATAGACACAAAGCATGTCTCATGGCAAAATTCTCTCTAATATGGTATGTGACTCCTGTGAACTGCTTTACAAGCCTCACGATGAGATGCTATGCTGTTTACGAGGGTTTCAATAAATATATGTGGCAACAAAGCCCATTTTTCCCATAAGAGGAATTTTAATTCCCAAAAGTTCCTGGAAGGAGAGTTACGCTGAGATAGGGCTTTCCCTAGACCATCCCAAGCATATTCAATAGAACTGTGTTCCGGAGACCTCAATTATCAATGCATACGGCGAATGACCGCTATTTCATGAAATTCATCAACAATGTGAGTTTGCGGGGCCGCGCATTATTAACCATAAGTATGTAGTCCGATCTCATAGCATTCAGAAAAACCTCATATAGGCTTCTAGAATCCCATTTCTCTAGAGCTGCACGTTGACAGTACCCGCATCGAAAACGTACAGGAGTGTCCAACTTCCCACCATTATGCCACCACTCACAAGGATTCTTTTGCCACCAAATTTGTCAACTTTTAATTTGTAGGAGGGATGAAAGCGAGCTCTATTTTTTCTCTTGGTGAAGACTCTATGTGAATCTCTTTGTCTGGTACATCTCAATTCATCACTGAAAAGAATACGCCTTTTTTATCGTGGTGTCTACGAATGATGCTTTCAGCTCCACAATATCTGGTCTTACTTGCTCGGTGCTGTCAAAAAGACGCACCAGACTGGACATTGGGGCCAGTCTCTGCAAGACGGATGCAGACTGTTTGCCTCCCAGACACAGTAGCAAGGTCACGGGCAAGATAAGGAGTCGATGTCCACCCGTATTCGTTGTGCGCTTAACTCGTCCAGCATTATGATCACATATATGTGATCACTTCAGGGAACGCAGTAACATATATGAGATAGTGTCTTGTACATTCTAAGGCTCATGATCACACCGGTGTGGTCTGAATTCGGAACTTTTGGAATTTAGAATGATTATAAACTACAATTTCCGGCAATTTTTTTTACAAAATTGATTTTATATGAATTTTAAATGAAGTTTGGGTTGTCAGGAAAGATCGCCTGGTTCTGAACGGGTTAATTCTAATTAGTGATCCTGTGCAGGTGTCGCTGCTCTGTAGTAACCTTAATGGTGATACGTTTGGAATTGATTCCATAGCCGGCCGACCACTTTCTGGCCACTTGTAACCATCGATCCCCCTCCACTTGAAACTGGCTATCTCCAAGCCTGCCAATGGCTCTCCATTTAAAGAAATCATGTAAACTATTATGAGAAGTCATTCTTACAGCAAACACTGTAACTTGTTTATCTTAAGGCAATATTCACAAAGCTAGTGGCAAAATTTCCATATGCTTGAATAGTCTCAATCCAATAGTCAAAAATAACGTCTCTTTCTAAACTGAAGGTGGCTATTGTACTATTCATTTCAGATTATATAAAATACAATCAGTTTTACTGGAGACATTTTAAAATTATGAGGGAAAACATGTTAGGGACCTTAGTTTTGGACATAAGTAAGAATAACATATCTTCATTACAAGCTACGATTCTTATATGGATATCATTCTGTTTAACTAAATCAAAAATAAAATGTTACATTGATATACCGATGACTCATGTTATTCCAGTCGATTTTTAAGATAAAAAAAATGTTTGGTTAACCCGCGAGCAGGCGCGCACTCGATACTAACATTAATGGTCACGTGGGGTGACTGGGTCACCCCAATCACTTTTTTTAATATTTTTTTTTTATTGCCCACGATATAAATTGTAATTTCAGTGAATAATTTAACTAACAGAAAGTATACTTACCTACTTTCAAGAACTTCTCAATTTTTATTTTTTTTTGATAATTTGAGAAAAAACATGAACCAAACTGAAATAAAATGTTTTAAAAATGTGAGTAACCCCTTAATAAAGGAAACAAATCACAAATACCTTTCGTTGGCATTAAAGGAATAATATTTTCAGGCAAAACTGTCATATTTTGTTTAAGTTATTGTAGTTTTTTTCTCCGCTATGATAGCATGTAGAACTTTCCTCGCTGGTGTCGTTATGATCGGGTGCAGTGTGTCGTCTGTACACTTATGTTGCTTCCTACCTTTCGTGGTGGATTTATTTAGGTAGCATATGAAAACTTTCCTTTCAACTGGTTTTCTTTCAACTTCAAGAGTTTCATGTTCATCGCTTTTCTCAAATTTAATTTCGCTATCGTGATTAGCATACATTATTTCAGCAGATTCTTTTCTTGCTTGATCAGTTTCAATTTCCTTCAATAGAGATTACAGATGTTTATTTCTTTTTTTTTCATTATATTCTGCTCATTTACATTTATAAACCATAATAAGTCGTGCAAGTAACAATCAAAATCACTAAGTTGTTTATAGGGGGAAATGTAGCCAGTATATAGAAGACAGTTTGAAAATAAAGTTGTCGCACGGAGAACTCATTCAAGACAAGTACCTTAAGATTGTAAAAAAAATGTTTGTCACTCTTAGAAATTGAGAAATACAAGGGGTGATCAAATGAAAAGGTACGAAACGACATAAAAATGAAACAGTTAAATATTTGCATATTCCGCCAAGGGAGAATGTAGCGAGACATCTCGGGATGCCATTGGAGACTCTGACTGGGATCGGATCATGCGCGGGTGCCCGCATGCGCAGGAGAGAGCAAAGGCTCTTATAAAAAGCGGCGTCCAAATGATGCGAGCACAGAATTACTCAAGCACAGAAAAAGCATTAACTCCGATGTGTACTGTGAGACACTCCGACGCCTACGCAGGTCCATCAAGAACAAAAGACCGGGGCTGCTCACGGAGGGTGTGGTTCTGCTCCATGATAACGCGCGTCCACACGTCTCCAGAGTCACACAAATGGAACTGGACAAGTTCCAATGGGAGACGTTGGACCATCCGTCCTACAGTCCGGACATGTCACCCTGCGATTTCCATGTGTTTGGTCCACTGAAGAAACACCTGAAAGAAAAGTCTTTCAACTCGGACGACGTACTCAAGGGCACTGTGAAGGACTGGGTCTCGTCACAGCCACAGGAATTCTGGGAACAAGGAATCCTGCGGCTTGTTCATCAGTGGGATCGTTGTGCTCAGGCCTATGGTGTATATTTTGAATAAAGTCTATATTTGTACCCACCGTGTCGTTTCGTAACTTTTCATTTGATCACCCCTTGTGTATGTGACAAATACAATTTAGTTCCCACGAAAACTCTCTCTCTCTGTCATATAGGAGGATATTGTCAAGTTCCTTGGTAAAAAATGAACAGTTTTCCCAAAGTTAAGGATTTCGTTAGCCTGGGGGTGATTGTGCGCCCCGAGCACCCATTTCCAAGTTAAGATTGATTGATTTCATTTCTGCATAAACTATTACTAAAACATTAACAAAAGTAATGTTTTATAAGATAATTAGCTATGGTTAGAAATGCATTATTAAGTTGGAGTTCTAGAACAATGATTTATATATTGCATGCCAGTAACGATAATTAATTCACATATTAGAAATATTACTTTGTATACATTTTGATATACCATACAGTTAATGTGATTTTTATTTCAGAGCAAACTGTAACAATGTTTTGTTACATGTATATCATCAATCTTTAGAGTCGGGCGAAAAAGTTACTTTTAGTGGTTAAAAAACGTGTTTAAGCATATAGATTGAGCATTATTCTTACTTATCCTAGAGAGAATCATTTATCAGCTTCAATTATAGTTTAAGTATGTTGCTTTAGTAAGTATTAAAATATCTATATTTCAGTTCTTACTTTTTATTAAAAAAATTTTTAAGTCTCTTAAAAATTCCGCTAGAAATAACTGCATTTTAATCTGAATAATTTACGCCAGTAATTAAAATAATGATCGAGGTTTCCAGTGATTAAATTTTTAAAATTATGTTGCTATCACTTACTCTATAAAACATCAAATTTTGTTCTTGTTAAATGTATTCCTAATTTTGATCATTATACGAATTTATTTTCAAAACATTATCTATTAATTTAACCCAAAACGATTTGTTATTTCCCTAGAAATCGCTGTTAAGTCACATTCAATTATCATAAATTTATATTTTCAAGATTAAATTTGTAATCAGACACAGGTTTCACAGTAGCAAATGCATTTTCTTAAACAAAAGCATTAGCCTGTATTTTAAATGTAATTGGTAATTATGATTAATAATCGTGTTTTCTTTTTTTTTTTTACATTGAGATGCACGCAACTGAAATATTATTGATTCAATAGTTTTTCTGGTGATAGACAATTTCTTTATTTTACATTTTTTGGAATGAAAATTTTCTAATTTTTGTACTTAATAAAAAAGAACTTCTTAAAAATCTGTACAAACATTTATTTTTGTATAATTCATGAAATGTACTTATAATCAAGATAACAAAAATGACGATTTGTCATATGTAATTTGATACTGAGTTTTACTTTATAAAACTTAAACATTTTTTGTTGCTTAAATTCAGGGAAGAAAAAGCAATTTATTTTAATTCCAAGAAAAGTTTCAATTCTGTGTCAGACATTTTGATGAGTTGCAATCTAACCAATAAATGCAAAAAATAACGTTTAAGATATAATTCTAAATCATCATGGAGAAATTCTCCTGGACCTAAATTATATTCAGACACCTGTTATTCCTACACCTTAATACCCCCAAATGCTTATTCAAATTTACATTAGCTTGCGGTTAAAAAAAACTGTGCATTTCGTTTTCAGACCTAAAACATGCTTTTCATATATGTTTTGCATCAATATATATTTGCGTATTCATAACAAATGTGTAATAATGTATTACATTATATTTTTATAGAGAGAACGTTCAATAAATTCTCAATATTATGCCAAATTAAGGAACTTGAGCTTCTTTACTTGTTATACTTTAGAAAAGTATGAACCTAAAGTATATTTTAAAAAAGGGTTGACTTGAACTGAAATGAGTTAATGTACAGGGTGCGGCGAAAAATCCCGGACAAACAATTTTTTAAATAACTTTATAAAAAATTAAGAAATTAACAAAATATAACAAATAATTTTTTTATTCAGAGTACACTCGTACTAATAAATAAATTTAATTGGTTTCAAAGTGCCACCGTTTGCAGCAATGCATAGGCGCAAAAGCTTGAAGAAATTTTCAACAAAGAGCCTCAAGTCTTTTACCTTTAATCTATCCCATTCCCACAGAAACAATTGCTTCAGAGAGTCTAAAGTTTTGTATGGTTTAGTAAAGTCTCTGAACTCAAAAATGGACCATACAGTGTAATTCATGAGACTGAGATCCGACGAGTAGGGTAACTATTCTTCACATGATATCATATCCGGAAAATTTGCCTTGCACCACTCTTGTGTCTTTTTGGCCTTGTGAGCTGGTGCAGAGTCTTGCTGAAACGTCCACTTTGCATTTCCGAAATGCTTTTGGGCACACGTAAATACTACAGCTTCAAGAATGTCCCTCTTGTACACTTTTTGATTGATTTTAACGCCCTCTTCAGAAAAAATCAAAGGAGTTTTATCACTTGCGCAAATTTAACCCCAGACCATGACCGAATTTGGATATTGGTGATATTCAACATAGTCTAATGCTTGGAGATTCCACAGACCAGATTCCATCGTTTTGGGAGTTATGAACTTGTTGAACCGCAAAGAGCTTTTCATCAGTGAAAAGGAATCTCTCCCATTGCTGACTTGCGGCCCATCTCAAAAGTTTTCGGCATCTTTGGAGCCGTACGAGTTTGTTTCTTTCATTGAGGAGCTGAAATTTTCGCAACATGTAAGGTTACAGTCCAAGCTTCGTTTTTGCAATTCGTCTCACCGATCTGACACATATTCTCATGTCGCGAGCGATTTTCTCATGGAAACCATCGAATTCCTCTGGACTCGCTTTTCGATGGCTTAACGATTCATTGAATTGTTTATAGTGCGTTTTTGCCCACTTCCTGGACGTTGACCATTATTGCCAAGCTCTTTGAAACGGCAAATTGCATCAAACACTGTTTGCCGAGGTACAATAATCAAATGAATTACTTCACACTTTCGTTTCCTTTGCTGAAACAATTATAAAATAGCAGACCTTTTGTTCGACATTATCGAAAACACATAAATTAAAGTACAAACTAAGAAATGTATTAAAAAATATTTTATTATTAAAATGGTGGATAAAGAAACATGAAATTACCAATTAAAATAAAATTTGTTAATTATTCTAGGAGGCAAGAAATTTGTCCGAGTTTTTTTACCGCACCCTGTACTTTAATATATTTAAGTATTTATCTTTCTTAGAGATATTTCTACTGTAACCGCTGCTACAAGAAATACTAATCCAAGTTCAAATCAGGAACTTTAACACTAAGTAAATGTACTTAAGTAAAAGTTTATATTTTGTGTTTTTAATTGGTTTTTATTAAGCTGTCAGGTAAAGAATGTGATCTCGTTGGAGTTGTGTGGAACTTAGAAGAGTACCAATACAAGTTTTGCCCTTGTCTCTTCACCATGGTGAGTGAGTGAATATTAACGTCGCACTATTCAACTACTCTAGAACTTATAGCGACGGACCCCGTATTTTAAACCTTTTCAAGTGACGAGGACGACACCTGAGCTGGCCCCTCTCTCTCCTAACTTCAACACCACACCAACGGGAGAACGTTTGAGCCTCAACATCTTCATCATAGTTCAAAATTACGAGGTATGTCACCAAACTCCTTCGTGTTGCTTACTAGCGCATCGTTTGCAAGCACTCACTTTTAAAGTGTTAGCTTAATTTAATGTTACTTAATGTATTCTTTACTAAATGTATTCTTTAACGAAAACTTAATGTATTCTTTATTTTTGGCAGTTTTCTTCTTTCTAGCTTATTATTTCTTACTTCAAGGTTTCAAAAACTCACGGCCAACTTGAAAAAATGATTTTAAGTAACAATATAATTAAAGTTTAACAATTTTGAAATGTTAAAAATTACGATGAAGTAGTCTTAGAGTACTCATTAATACGGATGTATCTATCTCATTTTTTACGTCTCAGCCTCATTAAATATAGCAAAACTACAATACGCAGCTATTTTGATGTCGAGAGAAATTAATATAAATATTTATATATATATACTAATATATAAAATTCTCGAATCACAGTGTTTGTTGCAAACTCCTCCGAAACGACTAGACCAAATCCTATGAAATTTTGTGTGTATATTCAGTAGGTCTGAGAATAGGATGTAAACTATTTTTCATTCCTATATTGCAATTAGTTGAGAAGATATTAATTAAAAACCTTAAAACCCATGTCTGTTGTTTCGCTTGGCGTCAAAAATCGGTTTCGCGCCAGATGTGAAAATACTACTCTGTCAGAGAAAAAAGAAAACCCAGACCCAGAGAAAAAAGCATAGGAAGATAAATAAATCACTGTCATTAAGGGAAGTTGTAAATAATATACTTCTGTTGAGCTTTATTCCATGTGAAAGAGTTTTATGATATTTCGAAAAGCACAGATGTAATTGAAGGATTATATCGCCAAAATTTATTTTTTATGAATTTTCTTAAACATATAAAACATAATGAAAAACGTTTTACAGAGTTCATTTTTAGAACTAACATACATTACTTTTACACACAATACTTTTAACCCGGTAGTGTTCTGTTTTTCTCACACAATAAGCATTCTCTCACTCACTAAAGTTTAGGACCTAAACCGGTTTCGGGCATTATTATTGATTGTGCATCGATCGTAGCAGTGATGCTTATACTTATCATTTTACTTTCTCAGTGCAACTCTCATATTAAGTATATTCTTATACTAAATGTATCATCAATTTGCAGTGCTATAATTATTTATTACCATTTTGCTCAAGATAGTTCTTATGTTCAGTTAATTAAGTGATCTCATAAAAATCAATAGTTTTCAACACGTGTCACGAGCTCTCGCCAACAACTATTGTGTTACCCGTATAAACCATTTCTGCATATTTTCAAACATTTTGAGTTCTTATTTCTTATTTATTAGTTTGTTTATTATTAAACGTCAATTAATAAAACTGTAATACTCAGTGCGCTCAAAATTTTCGGGAATCCTTTTCAACGTAAAGAGAAATATATACATATTTTATAATTGTGAAAGGTAGAGGTAAAATAATAAAATACCAGATACATTATCAGTATACTGTTTTCTAGCATTAAGTGCTTCAATTTGATCTATTTGTGTGTTTTGTACAGTAAATAATGCCAGCAAGACGCAAAAGGTCTGATTTAGGGCCGTCTAATTGCTAAATCCACAGCCATGCGAAATAGAAGAGCTCAAAGAACAGACGAACAAATCCAACAGGATAATGAAGATGTGCATGTGAATATGACACAGTTGCGTAAATCACAATCACAAGAGGTACGAGTTGAGCAAAGTCAACAAAGACGATTAGAACAAAGACAAGCGCGTCGATTCCTATTTGACACACTCAGAGCAAATGACTAACAACGCCAACAAGTACATCGAGCATTTACATCCGATTCATTCCGTCGTCTAGCATTCGAGAATGAGCCCAATGTTAAATATTATGCTCATTCGAATGTGACAATTGGTGCAATGGGCAAGAAATGTCCACATTGTAATGCGCTTTAATTGAATTATAGTTTTAAAAAAAACTAAAAAACACGCTTTTCTACTGAATCGAGCTAAAAAGTAAAAAAATAATTCTTAATATAAGAATAAAATGATGAACGCGAAAAATTAATGTCATTGAGGTAAAAGCGTGGTTGATAACACCCACCCACCCTCCACTTTCTCACATACATAACACTATTTTTTCTTTGTTTTATTTTTATGAACCGCAAATGTATTTTATACTTGCATATCAATTGCTCTAAAATAAACACTCGCTGTAGGGTTACACCTTTTTCTTTTAGTAGCTAAATCTGGAATTAGTCACCAAATCTGGATACGGTATATGGAATTAGTCACCAAATCAAAAAATTGTATATGCAATAAGTTGCCAAATCTGGAAGCGGTATATGGAATTGTCTCCAAATCTGATTATCTTGATTCCGAACGATCCTGATGGAACAAAATTATGAAATTATTGTATTGTCATCGGTCCTTAACAAGTGTGCAAAATTTCGAATTAATCTGACCTTTTTAAGTGGATGAAAATCGAGTTCCAAATTCCGTTAAATGCAAGTGAAACTTATAAAAGAGTGTTAATAAAAATGAGCCGACCGGGATGTGTTGCGCGCCAGGAAAAGTGCAACTACCGGAAATTGAAACACCACCTGAACCATTGAACGGTTTACTTATCGGTATGGAAACCGATTCTAACCCGTTCCTGATGTCAATTCGAACATTCAATTCATGTTTCCAAATAACATAAAAAAATAATGCTGCAAATGGCTAACAATCTAATTCAACATTCAAAGTCAAATGCCAAATTTATCACAAAGTGAGCTCATTGCTGTCAATGCCAAACGAATCACATAAATTTTTACAAATTTACCATCATTCCTCTTTCAGTCATATACCACATCCCCACACACTTACAATGAGTTAGTTATTTTTTATTTGACAACAAAAATATTCACTAGAAATAATTTATTTGGCAAAACGTTTGCCAGGTCAGCTAGTATATATATATATATATGTCGTGTTTCCGAGTAACATGAAGGCATTTTGAGAAAACGATTTTTATTCAACGAAGACATTTTGGCATCTGTTTACTAAGAGAAAAAAAAGACACCAAGTTTTAGAACCTGTAACCACTTTTTGGCCAGATGTTTTTCAAGTACACTTCTTATTGAAGAGGTATAATTGAAAGTTACGCATGACATACGAGGTAATAAAAATTAATGGTTGGAACGAAAAGTTCTGTTTAGGGCCATATGTTCTTCAAGAGGCAGAAGTGAGTAATAAATGTAATACTTGAAGATGTAACGGAATATAAAAGTTAAAAGTGATCTAGGGATTTAATTTTAGATCTAATTGAATTATTCTTACATATATATATAATAAATAAAATGTATTACAAGCAACAAATATTTAAATTTTTTCATAAATTGTAGAAATATGAAGAGCAGTAAAGGACATTTGAATAATAAGAATCAAATAATACAACTAACTTTCTTAGACGCTAAATTCTAAACATAAAGTGGCTTCTGAATTTTATATTAGTTCACTTTCTATGCCTGTTCAAGGGAACCTCTAAAAGGTTCTTTTTTTTTAAATACTTTTGTGGAATTACTTTAAATACGAGCTCATATTCTCTGTTTTCTCCCATGGCAAATATGTGTGATAGCAGAAACGTGTAAATAAAGCTCGTTTCTCTAAGGTCATATTTTCTGCTAACAGCAGCTTATTTCTCATTTTTATTCCGAAACAAGGGAGTACAAAATTTCTCTACAGTTAACAACAAGATCAAGAAAAAGGCTGAACAACTATTATGCTTTACAACGTGCGTGTAAATCTTTTTCTCAGGAAATGTGGAGTCTTTGTATGTTTACTCTCTGGGGATATCACATATCATTTACTTCCTTTCGTTTGAAAAATAAAATCCAGTTATGTGTAATTCGTGGGGGATATTGTGGTCGTAACAGAATTGCACTTTATTTTTAGAGCATGATTCTAAATGTTTTTTATTACAGTTTTCTCTCCACACACACGCATGGGCACTTTTTTCTTATAGATTTTTATAATAAATAGTCTTGTGTTTCTAAAGTATAATGAACATATGCCTGCTTTATTTTTTCACAAAGGGAAATCTTTATGTAACCATTTGGTATATCTTTTCCAAGATTATATTTTAATTAAAATTTTTAATCTTTCCAAACAATCATTTTATGTTATCTTCTCCGCAAAGCAAATAGAAATGTCTAATTTATTCAATGCAAAATTAATCAAACGATGTTCAGTTAATAAGATTTATCTAATATATTAAAAACTGTTAAATCTTTTCAAACAAGGTAAATACTAAGATATTTACATCCGGAAAAAATAAAAAAAATACATATGTATGTTAAAAAAGTATAAATTATAATATTACATTTCCCAATTAGCTGATCTGGCATTAATTAATTAATCTGCATTAATTACATACTGTAGCAAAATTATTCTCATGCACACATTTCATTTTCATCATATTTAAATATTTAACATTTGTTTATAAATAATTTATTTAACTGTTCAGAATAAATTGTTACTGATTATTAACAATAATTTTTAAAGGTGTAATAATTTTTTCTATGCACATTTTTGTAAGACATTAAAACAATCTCTATGTGGATGACTAGAAAAAATGGAAAATATTCAGAATTTTTTAAAATATATTATTAATGTGATATGTGAAATACTGAATGCAAAGAAATATATATATATATATATATTGTCTAAACACATTTTAATCCTAATTTTTTGTTTTTAAATATCGCATACCACTAAACATATCACAACAAAATATAAATTATTACAGTATTATATATAGAGAAAATACATGGGGAATTGAAAACGAAATACAAATTTAACATTTTTGTTAATTCTGCAAATATTTTTATACCTTTCAATAATAATATTCTAGTATGTCTTGAAACAGTAAGAACCTAGCATTATTTAGGAATCATTTTTATTCATGTCATTCTATAGTTTAGAAACTGAATCGACAGTACTATACCTCTGCTAACCGAATTACATATTTAAAATACTCCCGAACACAGATAAGTATTTTTTAGAAATTTTTTTTAAAAAAAATACTGTCTAATTAAATAATATACCTTTATTTGTTAAGAGAGTTTTAAAGTCTATTCGATTTCTTTTCGATGTGAAAAAAACCCTGTAATCAATAATAAAAATTGCTGTAATTTTAATTTACAATTTCGATAAATTTATATAGCGATGTATTCCAAACTTTTTCATAACTTTGAAGACAATAGAGACGTGAACTGCAGATTTTAGTAATTGTTGGCCGTTTTGAAGGTATTCTTCTCACCGTAAATACACACAATTCATAAGCGTCCAAATGCACTAAACTTATAACATTAATAAGATGGTGAGAAACCTAATATAGCTTAATATTAAATTCTAAAGAATGTTCACTTTTTTATTTAAACTTTTTTTCAATACAAACTGTTTAGTGATAAAGAACTCATGCGGATCTTAATTTGAAGAAAATATTTTCCTAGAATAATTTTAAAACAAATTTCTTAAAGATATATGACTCGAGAAAAATTTATCAAAATCGTAAGTTAAGTGAAACAAATATGTTTTCAGCAAGTATTCATTAAGCCTCATTCATATAAGAACTTAAGAGCTTTATTAAAAATTTTGGAAATATTGCCCCGTTTCTTCGGGCCATTACTTTTTAACGTTTACAGAGATGAACTGTTTAATATTTTAATATTTCGGTAGCATACCTAAGATTAAATTTTTAGTAAACTAATGCTTAGACTTCTCTTACTTGTAGCACACCTACAATTATTTTTAAGTATAAACTCGCTAGAAAAATAGTTCAGAAAAAAAGAAATCTTCTGTTTCATACTCCATTCAATGTAATTTTTAAAAAAGAAAAATTAACTCATTTATTTTTAATTTTTAAAAAATGAGTGTGATTAATTATTAATTGTATGCTAAATGAGCTATCACTCACTTAAATTTAAATTAAAAAGCTTTACTCATTTTTTAAAGAATTACTTTGTCATTAAGGAGACTTGTCTAATTTTTAGAAAAAAGCTGTCTGCTTAAGTCTTAGACTGCAAAAACATTGTAATAGACCCCAGCATATTTATTTAGTATATTAATATTTTCCATAATTATAATTGAATTTTTGATCAAAGAAGAAGTTGTAAATCTGCTTACGTTGGCCATTTTTGTCCATAAAAACGAAACAGGAAATTTAAAAAAATGCTTGGGTAAATACATTTTAATTTCTATAATTTAATCGAAATTTTCTTATTTTTAGATGATCTATATTTTCTTAATATTACGCAACTTTTAAAATACTTTAATTTAATATGAGATTGCTTTTTGCCAAAATCATATTATAATATTAATGAGGGTATTATTCTTGGATTTTTCTAGAACAAATCTATTTAAAGCGAAAATTAAATAACTGTAATAATGCGCTCACATATTTTCAGATTTTTCAGAGAGAGTAAACAGTTTACTTGAGAAATATAATAATAGTTGTAAAAACGTATGCCTAATTTGAAGCTAGTGAACCTGTAAAAAGGTGTTGTTTTTCTCATCCGTTTTATCGTTAACATCTAAAAGAGGTACTCGATAGATAGAGAAAATTGCATTTCAAAAATTGAAGGAGCTGTTCATTCCCGCCGTTCAAATTCATTTTGTTCTTTGTATATTAACAAGTTGAGATTTCCCCTAAGCCATTTTCATCAAAGTGAAATTTCCCAGACGTTTTGCAGTATCTTACTCTTAAGTGGTGAAACATTTTAGGTAAATTGACTACTTATTGGTTGTTTAAAATTTGAAAAAAGGGTAAATCACTTTTATTAAATTTTCAGATATTTGAATAAGTTATTTAGGTTAATAATGAAGAAAATGCTAGAATGCTCTGAATTCCGTGAGGTAATAACTATCTATCCAATTAAATATATGTATTATTATTTATTTCTAGAAGAATTTTTTAATTTATGCCGATGATTTTTTTGAATGAATGAATACATAGTTAATGAAGGAATTAACTAACAAATAAATGTATATTATTAACGATCCTTTTAAGAAGGTTTTTCGTCATTAAATGTATTATTTATTAGCTAATGAGATTAAGGAATTTTGAAATTAAAATCTATATTATTTTCATTTTAGGAATTAAACCAGGAAGATGATAGCAGCCCATCCGGTATTGTGGTTAGTGACGCAGACTGCGGTGTCGTAGGGCCAACGTTAGAATATCAGAGGAGGCATGGGTGTTTGTAAATGTATAGTGCTTTCGCGGTAGGGGGGGTACTCTAGCCGCAGAGCCGCATGTCCTCTCGTGTGGTTGGTGGAAGGCGGTGGGGGCCTCTCACCACCACCAGGGTGTGTTTGTTCTCCCTATAAATTGAGGTAGATACGGGAAGTTCAACTTGTCTCAGACTTTGGGAACTTTCTTTCCTTCCCTTCGGGAAGGACACGGCAATAGCAACAACCAGGAAGGATATAAGTATTTAAAATTAAAGGGGAAAAAAACAATTCGGAAATAAAGAGAAAAAAAGTCTTAATCAAATCTTTAAATTTTACTAATATACATAAGTAATGGCCAGATATTTTTTGAAAATATGTTTTTTATTGCAGCACTTAAAAAAGTTTTATACGGGTCTCTTTAATAATGCTTGAAATAGATTAAAATGCAACAGATGATTTGTAAAAGGTAAATTGAGAATCGTATAAATAAATGCTTAAGAAGTTATATACGTAATGCCTAGATAGTAAAGAATAGATTATTCAGCTTGCATGTATATCTATAATTTCTGTAAAGATATGTACATACATACATTGATAGATAAAAATCTTAACACTAAGAAAGTTTATAGTAGAACGATGAAATTTGGGTGCTACAATTGTCTAGGTAACTTATTTATATATTAAAATTTTAAGATAACACGTTAATATAAGGGTTGCAAGAGCCATTTTAAATGTGAAATGGTTCATGTATATAACCAGTGTAATCACCAGAATTTTGATTGAAGCATGCAAAAAAAAACACCCATACATTCTCACGCACAAGTGATGGATGTCGGTTTGTGAGATGGCGTTCCGTGTCTCTTGAACTTGTTCAATCTACACAGGA
The DNA here is from genome assembly GCA_019973975.1 of Trichonephila clavata. Taxonomy (NCBI): domain Eukaryota; kingdom Metazoa; phylum Arthropoda; class Arachnida; order Araneae; family Nephilidae; genus Trichonephila; species Trichonephila clavata. The sequence goes on along the minus strand of BMAO01020769.1, from coordinate 14,740 downwards.
GCAGATTCCGGCAGCAATGGTTATGCATGTCCCTTGTTGTCTAATAACGCCCCATCCGTGATCTGTTGGGGAAAGATCTTGTGATCCAGAAGACCTGACGTCGATAATTTGTAGATCATGTTAGGCTACGATTGTGTAGGAGAAGATCCGTTTTCACGCTGGAATACTCCCTCTTTAATAATGCTAATAAATGACAACCAACAAGTTGAATCACCAAATCAATGTTCAAGTTTGCAGTCAGAGTGATTGGGTTAACAACAAGAGGGCTTCTACAGTCTTAGGGAATTGATTCCAGACCATCAATCCAGATGAGATTTAGCGTGTCTCGTTCGGAAATAGGTTGGTTACATGTGATCATCTGACCTCTTTCTAACCAACAAAATGCCATCACTGCCGCCAAATAAGAACCGACTCTCATCAGAAAACACAACAGATATCCACTCCATTCTCCAGTGAACCCTATCTTGAATCCTATGGCGGGGCAGTGGTTAGGAGACAATGGAAAGGGCACAAAACAGGTAATCTGGCTCTGAGCTGTCCATGAAGTAACCGATTTTATGCTGCCTACAACAGTTCTAATTTCAGCTGCAGACACAGTACGACGCACGACAAACATTCCCCCAATATGATGGTCTTTTTTCTCAATCGTGCTAAGCAGCCGCTTATAAATCAGTCTTCTTGAGGCAGTATCTTAGCTTAACCACTGATGGCGATAATTGTGCATTTCTGCAATGTTTGTCAAAAGAAAATATACCTTCTTTTAGGCTTTTTACATGAACTATTTTGAACCTTATTTGAAAATTCATAGAGGTGCTACTACAGCCACACTTATGAGTTTACATTTTTCAGATGTATTAACACGCTTTCCGAATTTCATTTATCTATCACAATTTCTTCTCGGTGAAAGAATGTTTTCTTTTTCCCATCAGTGTATAATTTTTTAAAAATATTTTAATAATGGATTTCTTTCTCGTTCTGAAAATATATTCGTTAATGAACTGTTTTTGTTACATAAAATTTATTTATTTATTTACTCGTGACATTTCTTCTTTGCATTCAGTCTTTAAGCTTTCAAATTAAAAATGTATGACTTTGACATTGCACTTTTAAGTGAGAGAGATATTATCCTTTACTAAATATATCAAACTCAAGTGGATGTGGTACGGAAATATTTACGGTCATGAATTCGCGGCCTTAGTCTTTCGGGTCCGAGTCATATTGCCTTTCAAGGCCTACCGTGTAGGCCTAAGCGTTAAATTTGCTGAGGATCAATGTCCTCCCATGGGTGTGGTAATTATGAGAGGGGGCTCTATCGTACTAAAAAAGCAGGTATTCCAGCACAAGTTTGAAGTCAGTCGCCAATAGCCTTCGTGTTTCTGTATATTGAGACGTTAAAACTGGCACTTACTTAGATGGAACTAAAAAGTATATTTTACTTAAAATGATTTTAAAAAATATTAACTTTTATTATTTAGCATATTAGCGTATTTTTAAAATTATTTTAAACGAATTCCTCCCTTTCTAGTGATGAGATGTATTAATTATTTAAGAAAAATGAACAGGCTATGCATAAAATAAATATAGAATATACATCTTTGCAGTTTATAATACAGTATTTTCTAGTTTATCTTATTTCACAATTATAATACTTTTTTAGTTTTCATGCTGTAATTCAAAAAGAAAACCAGTATTAAATGTCTATATTCAATTGTCACCTTTCTTGAAATTCAAATGTTGGAGCTGATACTGGAGTCAGAATTGATATATTCTAAATCTCTATGATGATATGTCTCTGGCGGAATAGGTGAAAGGATTCGGAAAGAAAAAGAGTGGACTCTCTACGAGGCCGTCAGTCCCAAGAGAATGGACTGGATTTTCAAGTAACATTTGGTGGCAGGAAAAGATCGAAAGATTTCAGAACGAATGAGATCTTTTAAGAAAAAACAAGGCGTTCTCTCTCCTTTCTATTTTTTTTTCTCAGGGAAACGTCAAGGAACTTTGCAAAAGTTGCTTAAGTCAAGAAGTTGTATTTTTTTAGATATATATAATGGCATTTTAGGGCTGAATATCCCTCAGGAGTAGCTGAATAACATTTTCTTCAATGGGATATTTATATTTGAAATAGACAAAATAAAGCAACCGTTGTAAATCATTATTTACAGAAAATATTTGTAATGTAATTTTCCATATTGATGAGAACAAACACTCGATAGTGTTTAAAAATCAATCCATAAATAAAGTATTCGTTTAAATCATCAAAATCTTAGGATTACATCAAAGAAGTTTATTTAAAATACTTGTGAATGTTTCTGGGAACGTCTTGTAAAACACCTATGTTAATGTCTTCCTTTTTGTGTTGGTTCTTGTTTCATATTTGTGTGCGGTTTTCAATTCCTACTACTACTTCACACTCTCCCTATATATATTTATTTATATATGTCTGGCTCAATTCAATCATTAATAAAATACTTTTATTCAGCCACTCAAGTTCAAAAACATTTTTTAAACTAGTAGTGGATGAGACTTTATACTAATACAGTTTCTTTCAAATATTAATTATGTAATTTAATTTATAATAATGAATAAATCGCAAGAAACAAAAATAATTTTTCAGCACCATATATAAAAGGAAAATCGCTCATTCTGTCCCTGTAGCGTAATAAATAGCGCTTTGAACTTCAAATCCAAAGGTCATAAGTTCGAATCCCACCTGGGATGGCCAAGTTTTTGAGAATGTGATTTCTTTTTGCTATACTATTTTATAGGGATGATTAAATTTAATTAGTGTATAAGTAGTAAACAATAAAAATAATTTTCCAATTTTATAGAAAAGAAAAGGGAAATTTGCAAGGAAAATCGCTTTTTATTTTGCCACTTAAAAACTGAGATTCTGGCATATGTATATACATATCTATATATTAATTGAAGTTATTTAATAAAAACTAACTAAAAATAAAAATTTTCTTTGTTGACCTAAGTAGGAATTGACTAAAAAAATTATATTACTTGTATCTCCATAAAGAAATAAATATGATTTTGCTGAAGTAAAACATTTTCTGCAGATCCCTTTCAACTACTGCAACTTGGATCTAATCGAGTTTTAAAAATACCTTAATTTCAACCAAAATGTTTCGTAAAAATATTAACTCTATTTAAATCTATGATTTTGAAGATTTATTTAAATACAATGATATAGGATACATGATTAAGGTTTAAAAAGTAAATAGTAAATATTCTTTAAATATATCAATAAAATATGATAAATCTATTACCTTTATTCAATTTGTATTAAATGAAACTTATATTTTTCATAATAACTGTTTTATTATCAGCAAAATTAAAGACTGCCACAAGAGTAACTATTTGGCTATATCTATTTACACTATTATGAAACATGAAAATATCGATAACGACACTGTTACTTATTTAGATACATAGATGACTTAATTTGTTTGGTAATATGTAGAGAAATAATCCTTGCTATTAAGACGAAACTTTTTCTTACAAGAAATGGTTCCACCTTGCTTTGAAGATATATCACCTGTTTTAGCATTTTTGTGTTTTAAATTAAGCCAGCAATCAATATACAAAATAGTTAAGAAACTTGAAAAGTAATATTTACAACTGTAAATAAATTATGAAACGAAAAGAGGAGAACACTTACAGCAGTCTAAAGAATCTGTAGTGAATTAAATCGACAACCTAAGCATAAAATGACTGACCTCAAAAGATGACAGAGAAAAATTCGTATTACGGCAGATAGATAGACAGGAAGTAATACAGAAAATATGCACGATTAGACAAATACAGCATTTTTATTATTAAAAAAGCAGAGGTAAGGAGACAAAATTACTTTACTCTTTTATACAAGCGCACTCGGTCCCCCGATGCGCATAGTGTTCGAAACAATATTCATTTTTTTTTTCAAATCCACTTATTATCAACTTTTAAAGAATTTAATTTCTCCATTTTTTTATTTTTTATCAAAAACTCTTCTATTTCACTAAATGTAATTTTTATTTTTCTTATTCTAAAATTTTAAACGTTTATTACTTTATCGCAGTACTAGGCTAAAATTCAAATTCCCAATGATAGGAGGCGAAGTTTCCACACGGAAACAGGTACTCCGGAACCCATTCTACGTATATAGTCTTTTAGAGATAGATTGCGAAATATTGAACACAAAATTATATTAGTCTATTGCCGATAGATTGCGAAATACGGAAACAAGAACACTACTTATTATGAATCATATTGTTAAAAATAGAATGTAACCAGGAAAGAATAGGTTCTTGTGAAGATTCTAAAAAGTTGGGATTTAGCAGTATGAAGGCAGTGAAAAACATAGCGATTGCTGTTCCTGGGAGTAAATGAGTTCCTGGGAGTGTTTGAGTAAAAATCAACTTGATCCTATGAAGGTAAACAGGAATCAATTTTTTTTCTTGAACTTTAAGACAGCTTCATGGACCCCTCTAAAAAGGTGTTAAAGGCTCTCTGAGGTTTACGGATACAGTTTAAGAATCGCTGGTCTAGATGTTTTTGTGTTTAAATGTACAATACATTTACTTACACGGGAGAATCGAGCTCACCCAAAGGGTTTCGAGCTGCGTACCGACCCATCGAGGAACTAGGGGGAATAATACAGTAGAAGTACTTTACAATTTTGTATAGTAATTAAAAAAAACACACAAACACGATTACCAGCTAAAACTCACCAATATAACTCTATTCTCATCAACAATCTTAATATGGTTATCTGTATAGAAAATCATGCGATTAAATTGTTTCATTTTTCCATACATGTATGTCTGTTTTTGTGTGTCAATGTGTAGAAGAGAGAATCAATCCGCCACCTGAAATCTTAGAACTTTACTTTAAAAAGTGTCCTCTAGTGCCCAGTTAATACCATTTCCTAAGAAAGTACCCTTAAAATACGTAGAAATTGTAAAAATATCGTTAACTTTCGTTTCTACACTATATTTAAAAATTGAAAATGAAATATATTGAAATGATATCAAATGTTATTTTATTAGAAAACAATCAAAGTTTGGATACGTATACTTGCTTGTCTGATGGATTATTTTTTAAATAGAATGAATTTTAAAAGTTTCATTGCGTATATATATATAAAACATGTAAAAAAATATTATTCTTAAAATAGTTCTGTTATTCAAATGTTATTTTTCTTTTTTAATAAATACCTAGTCGCAATAAATTTTGAACAAAAAAAAAACGCAAAATAATGAAAAGAGAACATCCAAATAAGCTTAAAACTCTATTTTAATGCCACTGAATCGAAAAAAGTGAAATAATAAAGTCAGAAAACTATTCCGAGCAATAAAAAAGTCATATTCTTTTCCGACTAGTCTTGTTTAAACGGAGAAAAAATTGTTTCCTCTAAGGATTAAAAATAAACAACGTTGATATTTTCCTCTCTCAAACTTCCAAACATTTTTTTCGCCGTTCAGCTTGTAATCTATTGTGAAAGCTTCTTGAAAACCATTTCTCTGTGAGTAATAATAGTCGTTTGTTACTTGACTGCCGCAGTTTTTGTGAGAGTTTTACGGCGTGTTACATTCAAGGCTACAACTCCCGTCGTTTTTATTCCTGGTTTGGCTGCCAACAATGATTGCCCGGGAGGGGACGTCAGGAGGAAAAGAAAGAAAAATGTGGTAACTGGACAATAAATGGCAATCCTAAACTTTCCTCTTGGGGATTGTCATCAGCAGGAAGCCATTATTTTGAATCAAAATGTTGTAAATTATGCATTGCATTGTAAGTCTTTTTTCACAAAAACTGTACATCGTCGATTTAAAACAAAGTATTCAGTTTTTGGACATTTTTAAGTTTCAGCTCTATTTCGTTCCCTGTAATGGGGTGTTAAAAGTTTAGAGAATTCTTCACCAAACGGAATCTGTCTTTAACTTTTGCAAATTGTGTATATAAATTTACATTTTTTCTGAAAATTTGTTTCTGTGAAAAATAAACTGTGTATTCTTTCAGATGTTCTTTTTTCTATTTCTACTATTAGTCTCTCTCTTTCTCTCTATTTATATATATATATTTATCTTGTTCAAATTTTCAATCGTTATTAAAATACTTTGTTTTCATTCAATCAAGTTCCGATAATTTTTTTAAACGTGTAGTGGATGGCACTTGATGTTAATATATATTCTTTCAAATATTAATTCAGGGTTAATTAATTAAATAAAATTAATTACTGGTTTTTGACGCCAACTTAGATTCGTCCCCATTGTTGTAACAATTTAAATGTTAAAACAATGATAAAGGCGTCGAAAACCGGTTTTTCAGCCAAACTAGCCGAACCGGATGTGCATTGTTACAACAATGCAGACAAATCATGTTTTTTTTTTCTTCAATTCGTACTATTAGTTCACTCTCTCTTGATATATGTATATCTTGTTCAAATTTTCAATCTTTTATAAAATACTTTTTATTCATGCTTTCAAAGTAGGAATTGACTTAATTTTTTTTAATATTACTTCTTATTGTATTGCCTTAATTGTTTATACCGAAACCTTTTAGAGAGTTATGAATAACCTTACATATATAAAAACTTAACTTCTTCAATGGCACGAGGAAAGCCTGCTTGATACATATGTGCCACTTTTGGGCATCCCTTTGAAAGTATTTACCTTACCACTGCTCTATACGGGGTTGCAGTTATCTTAAAAGGTTTCTGAATACCTTGACGTTAATTTTGGACCATACGGCTTCTGGTACAATCAAGTCTTATTCAATTTTTGTTCTGGTTTCGAATGCATTGCAACAGCACTAAATTAAGACTCCTTGCAACACGATGTCCTGCTCTTTTTGTCACCATGCATACGCGTAATGTGGAAAAATAGAATCTGTTAGCTCAGATATAAGATATGTTTATATCTCAATTTTGATATAAGCTATGTTATTTGTTTCTGTATCTTCTCTAAGACAATTTTGTCGTAATTTATCATCATTTACGAGAATTATTCTAATTATGGCAAATTATATATGCTGCATTTACTTGAATTTAATTTGAACTTTTTTTCAGTGTTGATACTGCTGAAAATCGGGTGCGGCTTAGAATAGAAGAACACACGTTTGTTGGACGAGAGAAACGAGTTTCCACCCCTTTCAAAATTAAAAATGTAACCGTTCATTCTGGCCAGTTGCATAGATGACTTATCCCATTCCGAAGTTATCCCAATTATTCAGTCTATCCTAAACAACGTTGTCTGGTCATATTTAGGAAAAGGTTTTTGTATACACTTTATTTTAATTAACGAAGTATCAAAGATGTCGGTAATAGCATCAATACTAGTTCACTATGGCGCAAGTTTGAAAAGAGAGGCAATTTTACATGCAAACATTTACGAAAGCAGAGCCATTACCACTGAAAATTTGATGCGGATGAAACAAATATAAGCCAATGGCGTTAACAAAATAATGTAATGTTTCTTTTAAATGTTCAATAGTCTTTAATAATTCTTTTACATTCTTCTGTAATGCATTCTCTTAAAAAAGAGGGTGCAAAACTTGTGCACTGGATGCCACGGAAGACGACAATGTGAAGGTCACAAATGGCTACGCTGACATCGATTCTGAAGTTAACTGTGACAATGAGAGAGGCGAATCATTTTCAGAACATGATACTGACGGTGAGGGTAATTATAGTCTCATGTATGTTTTTGAAAGTTTTTAATCTGGTAAAATAAATAAGTTTTTAACTTATTATGTTAAAACATTAATATATAACTTTGACTGGGCTTAATGAGTCCGATAAATTTTTATCAATTCTGTTAAAAAACAGTCAATCCTGATTTCACCTCATGGTAAACTTAAAAGAATTGCAACACACAAGTTTTCAGTGTCAAAACAAAAGTTACAAAAATCATGCATGAATTTGTTTTAACACCTTAGCCTGAAGCGATTTTATATAAGCCGTGCAATTCATTCTTCTTTCTTTTTCTCCCTTCTATGCCTTACAAATTATACACAATGAACAGTTAAACAGAAAAAAAAGTCTATTCAACTCAATTATGACCCGTTCTTTTTTTCAATTTAAATATTAATTAATCAATTATATTACAGTTATGAAAAAAAACAAGTAATATAATAACAAGTCATCTCCTGTACTTGACTTTAATTTTAATCAATTTTACGATACTAGTATTAACAAAAGCACCTAAAACTACGCATAGTTAAATTACTAACAGCTACTTAAACTAGATAGATTGAGAAGCACATAGTTAAGTAATATTGATCTCCCAAAAGTTCATTAGTTAAGATAATTATAAAAACGATAACCTAACTAAATGTGATAAATTTAACTATGACCTGCCTAATGTAACATCCAATTAAGTATAACTTAATGAATTCCACAGGTGTTCTTCTTTATCGACGAAAACACTGCGCACGATTATCAGCTTACGTCGGCAAAAGTTTCGCAAGCACGGAACACCCCAGTAAACTTCTCGGTGAATATCTGACGTTTATAATTTAATTTTCTGTACTCTGGACACGAGGGAATCACAGCGGGGAACATCCATTTTCGAGAAATTTAATTTGAATTCATTTATATGCATTCATCAATTTGGGCCGATTGATTAGACGCTATTGCATAAGCCACAACAGTGGAATTCCGCATCTAAAAGTATAGTGTAACATTAATTAGATCTGAAACATGTTCGTCTTAAAAGTGGAAACTTAATTCAGCGCTGGAAATTTATTTTGTGTTATCTGCTGTGGATTTTCCTTAAAAGGTCTTAATAAGCTCTTGGGACGTTCATTTAAAATTGATGGATCAAGTCTTATTTTGGAAATAGAGCATACGAACATCGGGAATATTAGATGCAACAATTTTGGGATGGGAAGTGAAAGGATTAAGAATGTTAATGGAAGCATTTAAGATTAGAGAGCGGATAAAGAATATATCTTGTCCACTAATTGCATCAGGGTTACTTTTGAGTTGTAAATGGAATATTGTGTTTAAATTCAGGAAATATTTCGTGTCATCGGCTATGTATTTACTTTGATTAAAGTTCAGGGAAATCTAATTATAATTATGTGTCAGTCTAGTTCGTTAAAAGATGGTTCAAAAGAAAATTAAATTAAAATGTATAACATATATTAAAATTCTAATATCATACTTAATGTGATGAAGTATCATACGATACGCTACAAGTAAGAACTCTTATGAGTTTTATAAGATAGATCAAGTCTTTCATTAGTAGGTGTTACAACAGTGCTTCTCAAATTTTCAATATTTGTGACCCTAAATTCAATCATAATTTTCATCGCCCCCCCATACAATAGCAATGCTTTGAATTGAATAATACTGTACTTTGAAGCTAATACTTAAATACGATTTTAACCCTTAAAGTGCGACTGGCGTATATAAACGTTTCGCTCAAACAAAGTGTTAATTGTCCCGGACATATTTATACGTCTTTTCGAAGTACGATCTTTTCTGTGCATTGCTATTCATAAAATTATTCCGACGGCATTGGAATGCAAAAAAAGGACCTTGGCAGTGTTTTCGAAGGATTTACTTACTTCAACAGGATTGGCTTATTTAATCCATTTGTTTCTCTCCCCCCCCCAAATCCATCATACACACGCTTACAGAAAAAACGGTGGAACTGGGGAGCGCGCGAATCGCGTAACTTTTAATCAGGAGTTTAGGGATTAATTATAAACCGTACAAATTATCAAGATAAGTGTTAATCGTGGCATATAAATTTATAGATGAAAAGCCGATGGCGTCACTGGTAATAATTAAACTTGTCCTTAACTTAATAATGTTAAATATAATCATAAAATACGTTGTAAAGTACTGATATATTTTTAAGTGTATTATATCAGTGTAAATGTATATTTTATTATTTTTTCGTATTTTGCTTGTTTACATTCAGTAAATTAATTTTTTTTAATGTAAACTTTTGTTTTCGAGTTTACAATATCCTCGCGCTCCCCCTCGTATAGTTATCACGCCCATCTAGGGGGCCCTCCCCACAGTTTGAGAAGCGCTGTCTTGCAACTAATGCACATTAATTAAAAAAGTCGATATTATGTATACAACTTTTTACATTTATATATGTATATGAAAACATTTGCGTATATCTTTATTTGAACACACATGAGATATACATTTCAGATAAAAGCTCAATTTTTAAACAAAAATTATTTTAATTTCTAATTTTTTTAAAAATATTTCAAAATTTTATAAACATTTCAATTTCTACTAATTCTAATATATTTTAACTCCTTAACTGCGTATTAAATGCTACGTGTTTCTCTTCCCAGAAACACCGTTTTTTTCAAGGCCTGCGTATGCTGTGTATGGGAGGGAAAAGAAGAGGCACAGATAAGTAAAGGTTACTCTTATATGTAAATCCTTTCCAAACAATATCAAGGTCATTTTCATGCATTTTATAGCCGTAGAAATCGTTTTACTGATAACTGCGCAAACAAAATAACCGTATTTCGCTAGGACGTATATATACGTCCAAGACCCGAAACGAAATTTATAAAATGTTTGTGCAAAATATTAAATTAAAATATTTTTTTATTATTATTTTTATTTCATTGGGAGGATTACTAGAAAATGTTCATTTTGTTCTTACCAAAAAAATTGAAGTATTTAAAGAAATGAATTTTTGAAACATACTTTGTATTGAAAACTCTTCTAGAACTTTAAAAATTGTTATTGTCTTAAAGTTCCATGTTTAAAGGTTTTTGATAAAAAAATAATATATAGTGACTATTACAGATGAAAGATGCAAAGCATGTAAGTTTACACAACACACATATATATTTTTTAAATGATTGAGTTTTAATCACGTCTCACTTAAAGCAAAAATGCCTCTCACAATTTGCAACCACCGTCAAGTGTAGAGGTCAACATGTGAGCCAGCACCCAACTATACTAGCTTCAACACCATCATAAAGTGATGTGACTTTGAGTGCCAACACATTTATCGTATCGGCCCTCTACCTATCAGAAATTTTATTTTAAAAGCACAAGACGTAATAAGCAATGCATTGTCACATTTAAACAAAAATGGAATTATGCATATTTTTTATTAATATAGGATCGTAAGACAAGTAAACCTATATACATCACAAACACTATAATAAAAAGGAAATTAAGCTACTGCAATCACCTTAAGTAACTTTATACTCACATTGATGTAAATAATAAAAAGTTCTACCAAGTTATTATTACTATTTTAAATTATTTTTCAGTGTTTACTAAACTGAAATACAGAATTACGCTATTAAGTGTAAAATAATTAGTAAATAATGATGAAAAGTCAGTAAGTATCAGGTAATCCACATTATAATAACTTTTCTAAGGTAGGAACAAATACCCTGCCTTTGAGTTTATATATTATTAGAAATAAATGTATTACAATATATTATGCGTTTTAATAATTACAGCAAAAAATATACATTTAAAGCTGTATAAGGCCATTCTTATACACTATAAAGCATCATAGAGATATAAGCAATGAATAGGTTACCCTCTCGCATTGTTAATCCTTGCCTCATCATAATGCACAACTGATGTCGAGTTGAAGAGAGGAGATCGGTAATCTGGAAGCACAATTGCTACCAACCATTATGAGAAACTGTGATCGCGTTTAACTGCAACTGTGATCGAGTGTCGGAAAGGCTGAAGAGACCCAGGAAGTTATTGGGGAAAGCTTTCATTAAAAGCTCAAAGGCACTATTGATTGAGAGATATCAGAAGTGCGTATTACTGGCTTCCATCGCTTGACCAAAGTCACATCGGTGGATTGAAGAGCGTTGTTGAAAGACGAATCAGCATTTTTCTGCTAATGGATAATTAAATTTTGAGGCATTTGTTTCAAGTGGAAAAATTCTGAATATTTTGTAAAAGAAAAATATTTTAATTTGACAGGATTGTATTATTGTGCACTTATTCGAAAATAGAAAAATAACAGTAATAAATATTTTCAGAATTCTAAATTATCAATGAAAATATTTGTTTAGATTATTTTAAATTATGTAGTTCTCTAAATGTAATTGCATGAAAAATGTTAATCATTGTATTCGGTAATTTATTCCTGTAAAGTAAAAAAAAACAAATATCACAAAATAAATGTGTGCTTCATTTTTGAAAATGTATTAATATAGTGAAATGGTTACTTATGGTCAGGTATCAATATCTGAGTCTACAAACACTGCCAAATAAATGCTTCTTTTAATCAACATACGTATTCCGATTTATAGTTTCCGAAATATGAGGTGTGACACACACAAAAAAAAGGATACATGCCCAATAAATAATTGTACGTACAGAATCAGTTTTAGGTGACATTATAACCTTCAAAGTATTTCATTTCAGTATTCATACATTTCTGCATTCGGTGCTGCCATTGCTAGCAATGGTTCTGTAACGAGGTTTTGGAAAAGCCCTTCAGGAGATTCTCCGTTTTTGCCTAAACCTCCTCATTGAGGTAAAAATGGGATCCTTTTAAGCAAGTTTTCACAGTAGGAAATAAAACAGTACCATGGGGCCAAATGGGATGATTCTGGAGGATGCCCCATCATAGTAATGTTTCTCCTGGTCAGAAACTGCCAGAAAGATAGGGCCGTGTGAGCGAGTACATTGCCTTGATCCTTGCTTTTGTCATCACTCCCAAATTCTGATCATTTTTATCTAATTATTCATGATGTCTCGTTACTACTTCAAGGTAGTAGTATTGATTAACAATCTGACCACTGATGTGAGGAGGAACCCAATCATATCTCGAATTCCGGCAATATTTTGGTCTGCAATCGCTGGCCTTAGGCGCCCAGCAAGTTCATCTTCTTCAACACTGTCCTTTTCCCCTGAAAAACGCTTATGCCATTCAAACACAAGTGCATGTGACAAGGTTTCATCTCAATTAGCCTCGGTTAATATTTAAAATGTTCTAGTGGCTGATTTCTTAAGTTTCACAAGAAATTTGATGTTGATTCGACATTGTTCCGGCAGTATGCAGCTGCACGTGTTCACTTTATTACACAGCTCTCCCAACTGACGTGATAGGTTGACGCAAAACGGGCTACATGGATAGAGGTGTGTGGGATGACGTCACCAAAACAGTTATTGTCAACTCCATTTTTTCTTCAAGTTACACACTTAGTCACGATTTATAAGCTTGTATGAGAAACATAAGTCAAGTTGTGAGAAAGAAAAGCTGAAGACGAGAAAATAAGGTGCAAATTATTACTTCAATTCAATTAGTTTCTGAATCAAGAGCTTCTCAAAAGAAGCTCTGCGCTGGTTGCTATGTGAATGAAATAAAATACCTCCTAAACATGATAAAAAACCGAAAAGACCCTAACTATATTTAATATTCTCTTTCAGTTGTTTCTGAGAGGAATCTCACTTACATAATCTAAGACATATACATCTGCGTTCAATTCTTAACCTATTTATACAAGCAGACTACAAGAAATGGGCATAAATCGTCTGGAAAAAGTTCTACTGATAGAACAGGTTATATTCGTAATGAATGGCATAATAAAAGTATAAGAATAACGTGCAAATTATTATTGGATATACCGTATGCCTTTTAAGGTCCCTTGCCCTCTCTCTTAACTTCGAAACAGCTGACGCTATATTTATAAAAGTGGTGTCTAGGTTATAGTAAAGCACCAAGGGCTAATGAATAAAATCACCTACCGCGTCATCTGGTGGAAAACAGTAGAGTTAGCATTCCTATCTGGAAAATGGAACGAGATAGGGGGAAAATGTGACCGACAAAATTATAAATCATCATCATTTCGGTACGAAAAGACACTTTGTGAACAATAGTACAAATAATACAGAATAATTTATAAGATTTTTTTTTTAGTTTCAAATTTACAAGACAATAATGTATTTGCTGTTTCAGAATATTTCTTTTTTAGTCCTTTAATTTCATTTTACCACTGCCATTTATTCATCCATCAACGAGGAGAAAAAAAAGGTATATTTATTATGACATAAGAATTCCACATTTTAAAAAAAATGAAAACAACTAACATACATTTGTTAGAGGGATTAGTTATATAGCTAAGTAGCAGCTTTACAATCAAGTTCAAATTTAAGTAACCATTTTCACTGCAGGACTATTTTGGATCTATAAATTTGACAAAGTATTTTCTTTACCCAAAGCTTGCAAAAGTCAATCTTGAATAAATCTCTTGAATTCAGATAAAAAAATGTTCTGATAAGAGTCACAGATTAAAAATAAACAATAGATTTAAAATGCTGGATAAAACAAAAGAATTATCGATACATAAAACGACAAATTGTTGCACTGCAAGCAGATTTTTTTGTTTACCTGTCAACAAAAACATTTTCCCTGATAATTATTTAAATATATTTTTTCAGAAGGTTTTGATGATCATGTTAAATTTTGCTCGATAATTACTGTAAGTCTCGTTATGTTTCTAATACTTAAAATTTTAGAAATTTCCTCAAGAGAATATTCGCTTATTACATTTCTTTAATTTATTATTTTTCTTTCTCAATTTACACCTTCTACAAAAACTACTGACTTTCTTTTGGTTTTCAAAATATTTTTTTTTAAATATGACGTGGGAAACTACTCATTAAATGCACTCGACACTGAATCGATATTTATTTTCATAATTTAAGCATTTTTCCCCTTTTCTTCTCCAAGAACATCCGCCGACGTTCTGAATTATAAATTGTAATGTGATCTCCGTTAAGGAAAAA
>BMAO01020768.1:0-20077 GCA_019973975.1 Trichonephila clavata | reverse complement strand
TACCCGGTGCAGTACCAGTGTAGTGGTGCATAAAGCAGCTGTTCAGCATCCTCTTTCCACGGTCTCCAGACTCGAATACGACCATTGTGGTGTTGCAGACAGATGCGTGACTTGTCAGTAAAAACAACTTCATTCCATTCTGTCTCTCACATCCTTTTTTCATCGCACCATTGACAGCATAGACGTCTGTGGCTCTGCGTCAAGGGTAGACAAAGCAATTGACGTCTTACGGACCGACCACTCTGCTGTAAACGGAGTCGAATGGTGCGCGCAGACACTGAATGATGCGTTACAGACTCAATGCGCTGCACTATGGTTCGTGATGTGACTGAGCGATCCGTCACTGCCATGCGCACAATTTGCCTGTCTTCGCGTTAAGTGGGGCACTGAGGTGGATGCGATCAATCACGTCCGTCCGTTGTACCCTCCTGCATCCAACTGTCACATATCCGCATTACAGTTGTTTGCTTTCGTCCAACACGACTAACGATTTCCCTGAAAGATAATCCACAATCTCGGCAGGCCACTATCCTTCCTTTGTCGAACTCGGATACTTGATCAAAAACTGATCGCGGTTTTCTACGAGACATAACTGGTCGTTTTTTGAAAAAAAACTACAAGAAAAACAATTGCCGAACTTGAAATCGTCGAAATCTCCAAACCTTAAGTAGCGCTTTGAACCACGACTTTTGGATTAGAAGTCCAACGTGATATGCATCGTGCTACAGGAACACAAATGAACGATTTTGTTACTATTTATTTATTTTTTAATTTAATTAATGAATTAATGTTTGAAAAAACTGTATTAACATCGTGTCATACAATACGAGTTTAAAAAAATGTATTTAAACTTCACTGGATGAATAAAAATATTTTATTAACGATTGAAAACCAGAAGAACACACACACACATAAAAATATATATATAACACATCACTCAATAATTTCCAGGCCTAACAAAAAAGAACAACTTTTACGCAAAACTAACTTTATTTGTCAAGATACTCTCCTTCAAGAGTTATACATTAATCCCAGCACTCTTAATTTTTTTAATACAATTTTCGTAGAATGATTTATCTTTGCTCTCAAAATAAGCGTCTACTTCGGCAATCCCTTCTTCATTTGAAACAAACATCTTTCTCTGTAGCAGTCCGCGGTGGCCGAGTGGTCTAAGCATCGGATCCTGGCTAGCATGTCATGGGTTCGATCCTAGTACCACTAAAGATCCGCCGTGTAGGGGAGCGATGCACGTTAAATCTGTCGAGAGCTCAAACGTCCTCCCGTTGGTGTGGTGTGGTAGTTAGGAGAGGGGGTACCAGATTAGGTGTCGTCCGCGTCACTTGACCGTGGTTCAAAATTACGCCTACCGTCGCCAAAAGCCCTTGTGTTGCTAATTCAGTGCGACGTTAATATTCTCTCTCTCTCTCTAACAGCCTGTAGTCCCTGGGGGCAAGATCTGGACAGTGCGGTCGGTGGGAAAGTAATTTGAAATGCAATTTGACCAACGTTTCCATGGACTTGTAGCACATAGCATTGTCTTGGTAAAGCATCACTTTTTTCTTTTGCATTTGAGCACGTTTTTCTTTATTTTTTTCATTCAATTGATCCAATAATGCCATGTAAGATTAACTATTAATTGTTCTGCCTTTCTCAAGGTAGTAAATAAACAAAATTCTATGTGTACTTCAATATACGGACGCCATAACCTTGCCTGGAGAAGTTTGAGTGTTTGGTCGCTTTGGACGGCTTTTAACTGCTGCTGTCTACGCAGCCAACGATCTTTTTTATTCAAGCGTGTTGTAATGGATCCATGTTTCATCCATTGTCCCATATCTACGTAAAAATCCTTTTTATTTCACTTAAACTCCAAACATCGCTCTTAAACGTCGATGTGTTGTTGTTTTTGATCGACAGTGAGCAAACGCGCGCGCGCGGCACCCACTTTGGAGACAGCTTCCTCGTTGAGAAATGATCGTGTAAAATAGTGAATGCACTTCCTTCTGATACCTTTAAAGCATCTGCTATCTCATACATCTTCAATTTATGATCAGCTACAAAGATCTTAAGTATTTTTTTATGCTTCCTGGAACAACTGCAAAATTTGGGAGACTTGAACGTTCCGTGTCGTCGACAACTTTTTAAGTCAGCCATACTATATCTTAACCGTTGATGGTGATGGAGAAGAATCCGAATAATTCTTATCAAACCATTTTTTTACTTTAACAAAAATTTTGCCCATTAAAAAGCAATGTTTTATTAACACAAAAAATTCTTTTTCATCCTGGTTTCTAAGCAAACAAAAGTTTCTTCACTGAAACCAATGTAACTTTTCAACTAAACAAGATATTATCACGACATTTTGACACGTGTTGTTTGAAATTTAGCATTAGTAGGTTAGTAGGCTTAGGAAAATAAGAACGTAACCCTGATATATGTCAGGCCCGGGTATTGAGCGTTATATATATATATATATATATATATATATATATATATATATGGAAGAAATTTATATAAAATATAGAACATAACAGGAAGAAAAAAAAAAAAATTAAGATCAAATCTAATGAAATACAAATAAGAACCATCGAGTCAAAATGCATATATATATATATATATAATATATATATATATATATATATAGGGAAAGTATGAGCTAATAGTACGAATTGAAAAAAAGATGAAAAATAGGAAAACTATTTACAATTGTTAAAACTCATTTATGTACGCAACATGGCGGCTGTTTTCTTAATAATAGCTCACAGCTCGTGAAATAATTGAAGTGTTCATATAATGTTTTTCTATTTTGCTTAATTTCCTGTTTTTACTTATTTCTTTAGTTCAATTTTAGTCACTTTTCCTAATGTTTATTTTATAGGTATTTTCTTAAAATTTTAGGAATAGTTTCTATAACAGTTAATGGTGAGTACATTGTTGACGTAATTAAAAATACATTGAAATGGAGTTATTTATATACACTCTAATAACAAAAAACAAAACAAAAAACGACGCACCCAGAAGAAATTGCCCGATTGTAGTGAAATTTCGTATGCAAAGACATTTGTACCGAACATGCAAATGATCAAACTTTGGTGTTCAATGAATGGAGCTACATTGAATCGAAACTGCACTCTAAGCAGGTGTGTATAAGAAGTAAATCTCAATCTTATGATTAAAAATTTATATTCCATTCCGATTTAGGATACCTTTCAACGATTGAAAAAAATGCTTCACTGCAGGATTCGACATCATTACGAGCAACTCTCAGAGTTTGAAAAAGGTCGCATCTCTGGATTCAAACAGGCAAGTTGGGCAAACGGCTGATAGAGCAAAATTAATGCTTGTACCGACCGCTACGGAAACTGCCACTCACGTCTGCATATTGTTAAGGCAGATTACAGTTGTGCTTGGCTCGATCAGGTTCGAAATATGCGGACTGGGAACTTATATTGCTAAACGATGAATCCCGCTTCGAACTGCGTACTGATGATCATCGAAGACGTGTCTGGAGACCCCTAGGGCAGAGTGCCGATCCAAACTATTGCGTGCTACATAGGTCTCATCCAAGAGTTATGGCTAGGGGTGCCATATCTTTTTTCCTTTTTACTCGTCATTAGAGACACACTTACAGCATAGTGGTACGTCGACGACATTCTGAGAACTGTCTTGCTACTGTTCCTTTTGCAGTACCCTGGCCTTATTTTTCAGCAAGTTAATGTCAGACCACATACTTCATGACACATGTTGTCATGAACTGTCTTACAGCCTGTCAAACACTTTTTTTTGGCAGATAGATCTATCTCCAATAATGAATTTCTGGGATATGATGGGAAGGCGACTACATCTACCAGGGAATGTTGATTATCTGGCCCGACTGGAAAGAATTTGGCAAGAAACACCTATAGGAGGCAATCAGAGGACTTCATTAGTATACGACACTTCGTGTGGTAGCTTGCACTCAGACTAGAGGTGAGCCAACACTTTATTGAACTCGTTACTTTGTAACAATTTAACTCTGAAATAAATCATTTAAATTTTCTGAAATTTTAATCAATTTCTGTTCTGTACATGATTTTTTTACCAACCAATTTTTGTCTCAATCGGACAACAACGGACAACTCGTTCTTGGTGCGGCATTTTTTTGTTGTAGAGTGTATATACGTATATATATATATATATAAACTTTAACTGTGTGTCATTTTTAAATTTTTAAATAGTACAAATTACGGAATAACTTTTTTGTATACAAATATGAATGATTTCTTAAAAGGTTTCTAAGCATTTTGGTAGAATAATTTTTTTATTATATATTTTTCATGAATTGTGACTTTTGTAGAGCCTTTTGAATTTGTATACTATGTTGTATACAATAAGGCTAACACAATTCTTATTATAATGCATATTTATGAAAAGACTTATGCAATTTAATAAAATAAATGTACGCAATTTTTTACTGATACACCACAAGTACTCAGCGCAAAAGATATAATTTATAGTTAGGATTATATTAAAAATGTTATTGTATTGAAATATTATTGAAATATAATTCAAACGTTTTTAAAAGTTTTATAATTATACATTTTTGAACAATAAATATAGTCTGATTTTCATTCTAATACTTCTTTTTCGGTACAGAATTTTATTTAAAACTATTTTATTTGAAGATTTTTTAACTGATACTTATCTACATTTTATAACTGGAAAAAATATTTCTGAAGTTTATCTGTATGATACTCATAATACATAAATTGAGCTTTCATATAGGTTTCAGTTGTTCTTAACAATACATTTAGAACACTTGTCCTATATTAAAATATTTACCTCTTTATTTCAAGAACACTTATACATATTTATAATTCACTTATTCCTAATTCAAGGATTTTTAGGAAACTAATTTTTAAATTTGATATTTTATACATAAGGGACTCTTATGGGAGAAACATTAAATTTTAAAACGTGGTTCACTAATCCGGTGTACTCCGTAAATTATAAACTCCATTTACTTTACCCTTCGAGCGGTCAATTTTTCGAGCAAAATATTTTAAAAAAACACATTTTTGTATTGCATATAACTAAGCATAATACTTAAAATAATGCAAAATTAGAATTTTATTTAATTCTTAATTTTAAAGTTTTTTCACGGTTTCTTATTTTATAATTGTGTTACACAAAAACCCTTATATATTTAATTTTCATAAACACATGCCGTGTACTATGAAGAATTTGTTATACATCTTAAAAGAATTTCTCTCATACTTAAAATCATGTTTATCACTTTTTTTAAACATTTGAGGATTTTGTGTGTATGTGTGTGTGGTATATATATATATGCACACACAACTTGAATCGTTGTGCAATACAAAGTCTTACATTGCAATGGGGACATACATAATATCGGCTTTTTAGAATTATATTTCCATTTTTATTGATGATCAAGCAACAAATTGCATATTACGTATCCAATCCCTGTTTTGTATCAAATATTTTTAAGGATATCAGTTTCTGCATTCAAGAAAAAATTCCCTCCCACATCATAAAGAAAATCCTAGATGAGAAGTAAAACTTGCATCTGTTAAAAAACTAGCACTAATAATCTCACTATAAGATTTGGAAATATGTGCAAATCATGGATAGACATAAGAAAATGTCAGTACTCGTACGGCGTAAGGGCAAACCAAATGTGGTAAGTTTTCAAAATCCCGTACGGTGTAACGAACAGTTATGGAGTTGAATTTCTTGGGTATTTTTCAATTTTAACTTTTGTTGCCACGTCACTAGTTAGGGAAATAATCCTATGCAGTTTATTTCCTTTACGTGTTTTTAGACAGAAAAGTTCTACATCTTCTAGTGGCTACTACTAAATTTTTATAACCTATAATAATGTTTGTTTTCCCCATATTTTAAATAATATTAATAAGTACTATTAATACACGGCAAACCCAAACTATCAATTGAAAACAAACACACACACACACATATATATATACATATATACTATATATATATATATATATTGTGTTTCTTGAAATCTGGTTTAAAATCTTCTAGCTTTGTTAGTGATATTATTTTGTATTATCAATTTTATTATGCCATGTATTTCTTTCATTTTATATTACTATATATATATATAAATGTATATAAGTCACGGACACGCAAGTGAAGTATAAGTGACGTTCCACTTATGTCCAGATGTATTTAAGTACCGATTTTAGTTATAGGTTATCTTTGAAAGTTAATGCTGATATATTGGGCTATAAAAATAATGATCAGGGATTAAAAAGTTCTGTTTAGGGCCATGTGTTCCTCGAAAGAAGTGGATACTCAATTTAAGACTTGGAGATGAAAATTTAATTATTCTTATATATATATATATAATATATATATATATATATATATATGCACTTAATAGTAATGTACACTTTATATCTTCTTCCAAGCATATGATAAAATAATTTTCTGATTCTTATTGTGTCTCAAAACTTTAGTAAAATATCTTTCTACTTCAACATTTGTAGACCTTAATTTTGAAGAAGATAATCTTTCGTAGTGTTTGAGATAACTTTAAACCCTCCCAGCAGAATAAAGCACACACAACTTTAAGTAGTAATTTACTAAAAAAGAGCAATATCCGTTTTATAGGAAGTAGGAAAATATAAATCAATAGCAACCCTTAAGAAAGTATACTGAGCTCCTAACATTTTCAAAAATCAAAAGAATGTCATTCAGAATTTCTAGAAATCCATTCGTGCGCGTAACAATTACGGCATCTTTCAGCATCGCATTTACAGAAAAATGCAGGAATCTAAAGGATATCGATAAAATGGAACGAAATACAGCAATTTCTTCCCCATACTCTTTGAATCTTGGAAGAGGATGAATGGGGGAAAATGGAGTTTAATACTTGTACACATTTAGGCTTTCAAAGCTTTGGGGGAAAGAAACTACATATATATTATGCTTTGCTTATATTCCCAAAGATCTTTTCATGTGATGGAGTTATGCTTTTTGAAAAAGCATAGTACCATTAAGTATTTGATACAATGTCGAGAAGTTAATACTCTATGACAGCTTAAAATTTTTCTGGAGCATAAATATCTCTTTGAAGCTTTGAATGTTATGTTCTTAAGCATTTAAATTCTTTTTTTACGTTTCAAAAAATTCGATACAGTTTCACTTTAATCTTTCCTGTGTGTCTTCATTGTTTTTAATGTTTTATAATATTTAAAATGAAAATTTTATTTTATTTTTGTGTATTGTAATGTAACATTGAGAAGATAGAACAGGAATATTTCATAGCAACTATTTTTAACTATTAGATTTTAGATTGTAAGATAACTTTCTACAAGAAGTAACAAGATGAAAATAATTTCATTTAATATTCAATAATCATTTGAAATTGATTTTAATTTTAATTAATTATCTCAAAATTTTACCAAGTTATGAATTTTTAAGAATTTATCGGGTAATCAAAAGAGAAGTTGAAACATAAATAAATATAATGTAAGAGAGAATCTACGCATAATTTTATATCTAATTCCAAATCATTAAAAAAGTTTTGAGCTATTTTAACAAGATGTTTAATATTAGACTTGTATCAAACATTTTTAAAAAAAAAATAACGAAAACGTTATTAATATTTTCATTGTGCTTAAGCATGTAGGTTTATTTTGAAACTGAAAATAGTTGTTAGTTGAAAAAAATTTAACATTTGAAATTTGTAAAGATAAGACAAAAATGTAAACAAAAAACAAAAAACTCAATAACTTAGATTAGCTGTTTTGGCAATTAAATTGCTTAACAAAGTCAAAATATAGTTGTTAAAATATCTCCTCTGTAATAATAAAAATTCTAATGGGAATGTAATGTAATGTGTAAAAAAATTTTATTTGATAATTTAAATTTTTTTCTTCACAACTCGTGTTATTTTGAATACATTTGGATCAAACTATTCATTAAATGCCTGAATATGCATTACGCTAATAAAATATTTCTGTTGTATTAGCGTAATGCATATTCAGGCATTATTTTCTGTTCAGCTGTAAATTGCACTTTTGAAAAAGAACTTTAAAAAGAAATCAAGATTTTGTATGTACATTTATAATTAGTATTTTATTAAATATCAGCGATGGCTGCATTGAATGGCTAATTTATTGTTTTTTTGAATAATCATAAAATTTTAATTTTATTTCTTTTGTTAAATTAAATTATCAACAAAATAAATTCTTTTATTTTTTTAATTTTAATTCATGAAATAAAATGACAAATTTATTCTTTAATAATGTAACAATAATAGTTGGAAAACGTATTTTAAAATTAGAGAATAAATCCTCGTTTATATATATATATATAAGTTTTAACGGGGAAAAACTGGAAAACAAAACTGGTATTTGTAAGAATAAGAAAAAAATGTGCCTTATACATATTTACAAAGTATTTCACTGATTTAACAATGCTCAAAAATTGCATATTTTATTTTAAATGTGATATTGAGATTTTTGTCTGAATTCAAATTCGGTAGTCTAAAAGTTAGAAATAAATCTCTTCTTTTGAAAGTAAAGAGCTTTACTAACGAAAAAAGAATTTTTCAACTATTGCAGAGGATTGAAGGGAATAAAATTGTTTCTCGGTTTAGTTATTCAGAGCTACAGAGTATATATTTCTCTCTCTCTCTTGTCAGAAGTTCAGTTTTTATTCGGTATTTTTTATTCCATTCACACTTTAAATTATGTCGTTCTTTTCCGTGTCACTGTAAAAGTCATCCAAGCAGTGCATTTCTATCTTCCTCACGTAACTGTTGTATCTGACTGCCTTTGACACCTGTTAAAAAGTTTTCAATGGTTTCTCTTGCCACAGTCAGCCTTTTACATATTTGGCAGGCGTCATTTTTACGTGTTCGTGCTTTTAACCCCAACCTTACTCAGTTTCTATGAAAAGCTGAAATTCTAGTGAATATCTAGTTTTCGTCTATTCGAAATACCGTAAGGAGATTGACATACCAATTTAAACTGAACAGAATAACTCTGAATGTGCCTGGTTTCTTAGAAGTTTATTTATTTAAAAAATGCACATAATGTTATTTGACGTTGAATTAATTCGTGTAAAGCAAAAATTTGAATTTGTATTTTTTCTTAGATAAAACATTATTTCTTTGAATTTCATATTATTTCTACTTTTAAAATATTTTTTTTTAAATTTATCACTTGAAAAATGCAATTTTGATGATGCTTTTATTTTTTTCCTCCAATGGGCTACATATTAGAAATTAAACCTTTGCAGACACCCCCCAGTCCCCAAATGTGAGATCCAACTTTAAAAAGAAGATACTAAAGTAAAAAGAAGATACTAAAGTAAAAAGAAGATACAAAAAATGGTTCGAATATTTAGCTCTGATGATATGAATGTTGTTTAAATTTGAACGTAGGTAAAATATTTTCTTGGCAGATTATCTGTGGTTAATTGAGAAACTGGGGAAATTCGTGACGCCCAATATTATAGTCCTTTAGCTTAATTTTAGCAAGAAACGCTGAATAACGGTCATTCTTTAAATAAAACTTATGCTGTCACCTTATAACTGCAAATTAATATCATTAAAATTAGTAAATAAATCTATTATAAGTAAAATTCTGGTTTCAATTTGACTAAATTTTACTTTTAAAATTAAAGTCACGATCTGGCTTAATAAGAGCCACTATTGAATACCCTCATTTATTCTTCATAGACCCACAAACTATTTTTTTGCTGATGTGGATCTCTTGCAAGTTAGCATAGACCCCTGGGGGTCGATATAGACCTCGTTGAGAATCACTTTGGAAACATTTTTTTCTCTTTCACATTGCATTATTCAGTTGCAGGCTCCATTCAAAATAAGATTGTTTTATAAGAATGAACTTTTAATTTGCTAGTTTCAGTAAGCTAAATTTATTTTCTTTTAGAGTTTGTCTTATCATTTATCAAATTAAGATATTATGTATCGTATGATTCATCATTTGTCAATTAATTTAATTATACCACATTGATCAATAAGAAAAAATTCTTTTCAAATATTAGCCATATGAAAAGAAATTTATTTACGACTCCTAATGTCCTTAAATCAAATTTTATTTAATTTATTATATTGAGTGCAATGATCCTTCTCGTGACCTCTGTTAACTGCTTTTAAGTCATTAAAGAATGATCAGTGCCCATATTCTTTAAGAATAAATGTCTTTTAATTCGTTAAAAAAATTGTGTGACGAGTATCAAACGGCGGGAAATCATTTATTGTATATTCCTGTACTTAATTAAATATATATTCTCAAAATTTTTGTGTGTAGTCATTTAAACGTTTTAATCTTGAAACGATATCGTAGGGATACTTTCCATTTCACACGGTGACCCTGTAAAATTAAATTGGAAAATATTAAGTATTATAAGCCATAAAATGCTTTTAAGTAACAGCTATATTATCTTTAATCCGAACGATTTTCTTTCACACATTTTAGATTCCAATTTTTAAAAAAAAATTAATTTCATTTAATTATTGCATATAATTTATTTACATGATTCATTGGAAATAACCATAGGTTAGAACAAATTGTAGTTTTATATTAAATTATACCTCAAAAGATCTATTACTGAGAGTTTACTTTACTAAAATGAAAGAGAAGTCATTTAAAGTAAATGTGAAGAAACTGGTAATTTATAACAATAACTTTCTCGAATAATGCAAAACATTGCCTAAGTAAGTACTTATAAAAATAAAATCTTATGAGGTAGATAAATCTAACAACAATTGAACTTAAAATTGTTATTTCCAATGAAAAGTGCCGAACATTATTATTTTGCGTTGCGAATCTTAATTACAAAAATTTGGTTATTTAAATAAAATTAATTAAAGCAGCATTCTTGTAAGGTACGAATATTCGAAAGCCATTGATAACCGTATGCAAGTTTTAAGATATGCAGAATTTCTATTAAGAAAATATCTTGTTTTAAATTTCATTCATTTGTCAAATTAGTTCCTTGTTTAATTCTGATCATCTCTTCGAATACAAGAAATATGCTCCTTTTAAATTGTGAAATGCATTTTTTCCTCAAAAAGAAAAAAGAAAAAATATCACCAAGTTCCAGTTTTGACATGACCCGCAAAGAATTTTTTCCGTCTGATTTTCAGTATTCAACTAAGGATTGGTAGAAGATATTCCCAAGACTAAAATTTCTTTTTTCGCACAACTTTCAGATTCTATTAGCTTATTCATAGGCAACAGGATTTGCATTTCTGTAAACGTAGTATACGAAAAAAGGAGAAAAATAAATTGTATAGCCATGATTTAGAAGACCCATTTACTGCATATCTTTCAAAGCATGTGCAATTTGCGAAAAACAGAAAATTGGTCGCCTTGTAATAAAAAGCGATTGTTCACATGTAGTTTGTAAATTTATCCACAGTGTTAGTTTTGGTAATATGGAAGGTCAATTATGGATATACATAATCTATTTTGAATTTTATGTTAATTTTAACCAATGCTAATATTTTATATTAATATATTCATTAGTAAACAAAAGATTGATAAGTATTAAATAAATCTTACAGATGAGTTCTACTATTGATTTATTTGTAAATAATTTAATGAATTGGACAACGGGAAAATATTGAATATATAGATTAATGAAAAGTCAACCTTTTAAAAGTGAGCAACAGTGGTTTTTTCGGCAGTCCGCTTCTCTCTCATCCCTATAATTAATTATAAATCTAAATAAACATTGAAAAAAATAGTGTCACAATGTTTTTTTAGACTAATGTAATGGGGGAAGCTGTTAGTATTTTCTTTTCAATTGTTTTTATCTTTTCAAAAAAGAATTATTAATATTAACAAAGTTGTTTCCTAATTAAACACAGAGAATTGAGTCTTCATAGATTATCTTCTAGATTTATGCATATATTTTTCAGGGTCAAGAGTTTTAAATCAAACACTCTATAAAATGTTCGTAAGTGCTTTTTTACAAATACAAAATATATTCAAAATTATATGGAAATTTTCACATACGTGAATAATGGAATATAACGTTGAATGATTTTTTAAAAACGTTATAAATAAACAACTCCGCAAGTTTGGTTTAAACATTTTGTACCGGATAGTTAGAATCTCTAGACATGTCGTAATTTTCCCATCACTGGTCTAGGTAATACAAATTAATAAAGCTATCATTTTGTCATGACATAAACAGAAGAACAGCTATCTGTAGAGAATTACTAATGCTCAAAACTAAAAAGGCAATCCTTCGTCTATAAATCTAAGGTAACTTTTCTGTTTTGCGTATGCTTAATTTCGTAAGAATGTATAGGTCTGATTATAAATGTTCTTTTATAAATCATCCGTGTAATTTTTAAATCTCTAGTATGTATGTAGTTGCCTTTAAAATTATTTATGTTTCATATACTTATGAATGTTCTTATCAGTTTTGGAATGTTTTCTGTACTCAGTATATTTCAAGTAAAAACTTAGCAGTAAATTTCAAAGTAAAATAATAAAAAAAAATGTTTCCTCAACTACTTTCAAGAATTAATAAAAGCGACAATTTTTTTTCTGTTAAAAAGTAATGAATGAATTTTGATTGACTTACAGCTCATCCTCTGTGACATAAAAATGAAGATTTTACTAATAATAGTGAAAAAATCCAAATTTTTATTTTTCATGCATGCAATATTTTTTGCTGGTGCTCTTTTCTACATTTAATCCCAAGTCGTATGTTTCATTTCGTAAGAGAGAGTCCATCAGACTGCTTTTCGTCTAGGTTTCAAAGTGGACACTTGAGATGTCTTAAATTTGACCGGAGAAAAATAAGAACTTCCCCAAAAGTGGGAAATGTAAGAACCTTTAGTTCATCCCTGGTCACCTTCTTTCTTACTTGGGACTTGTAAAGGAGAATTTGTATCTGAATTCCCTTCTTGTTTTGGACTTTTTGTCAGTTTATGACCTCATAGATCTAGTTTTTTCTATGGTTAACCATTTAGGATAAGCAAAAACATTATCCTTTCGAAATAGTTTTAGTTGTTGAACTTTAAAAGGAAAAGCATTTCATTGTTTTCTCGAAATATGAGTGAAAAAATTAAGTATAGTAATAACAATGAATTACAGTTAATGGTTTTTTCCCCAAATGAAGTATGCATCATTTATTACGATTTGATAAATAAAATGTTTCGGAAAAAATTCTCTGAAACACTACACATTTTTTAAATTTATTTTCCCTGGATTTTATTTTAGTGTACAGGGTTTGTTTTAAAAAATAACGCCTAATATACCATGGGCATAGTTGCACTTTGATTTTGATGCATTTATTAAATCTCAAAAACCATTTTTATCAAACAGATCTACTTTTTTAAAAATAATTTTCAATGTTTTAATAGTTAACGGATTACAGATAAAAATAAAGAGCTTTTGTTTTTAAAATAATTCAAATATTCGCATTAAATCTGTGTCAAATCATATATATATTTTTTTTCGATTTGAAAACAAAATCGCTGGAAATGAGAAATGTTTAAAATTCAAGCTACATTTGCTTACCAAATAAGAATTTAAATCCTTTATTTTTCTCATTATTTCAGATTTCATATCTTCTAAGAAGAAAGTCTCATCGAAAAGCCTCCCTTTACTAAGTTAGGAAGAATAAAGTTCATATATATTCACAGAAAATATTTTTTATTATTTAATGTGGTACAGTAACTTCAGAACCGTAAAAAAATTAAACATTTTCAATTATATTAAGTGCGCAAAAACTACAAATGTGAAAAGCTTTCTGTAAAAGTTTAAGCATTATGATAAGGGAAGAAAACATTGTTCTAATGAAGGATTAGTCTTGTTTTTTTAAAAATCTGTATTCTCTTTAAAAGATTTTAATGCATAATTTCTTTTAGAAAGGACTGTAGTTAAGTGTATATAGCAATTAAGCAATTAAGTGTATATACTTTATATCTTTCTAAATCCAATACATGAATTATATGGGATTACTATACAAATTAAGTTCATACTAAATTTAAAATATGAAAATATAAACTGGTCTTTTTAAAAATTAAAAAAATATTAATTAAAAACTAAAAAAATGACTTGATTAATTATTTACTTTTTAAACTATTTGGGGGGGGGATGTACAACATAATCAATGAAAGGATTTACTCTTCATTTATGTTACTCCAAATTTCTAAAACTATTTTTCTATTTTGTTAGATTCAATAATTTTTGCACAATATATATTTATTCGAAAACTTATTTATTTTTAGCTTGTATTCAACAAAAATGCATGTTTTTTTAATCTATGAGTCACATAAAAACCTTGTTGGTACCAAATAAATTCCTTATAGTATTAGGATAATGCCGGAAAGCCATTATTTTTCTCTCTACGAAAACGTATGACGTGTAAGACGAAAAGGATATGGTAAACAGTAAAATAATATTTATTACTACGAGATAAGTGAATAAATCTTTTTTGGAAATAATCATGTAGTGTGTAAATGATGGCTTGTAATCCAGAAAGAACGTCAATAATCCTTTTAAGCCAAGATTCTCCATATTCACTGAAACCACTGAAGTAATTTTACAAAATGAGAATAAAAAGAGGTTTTTCAAAATTTTGAGAAATGTGTCAGGTTTATACATTGGTGTTCAAAATTAAAAGAATTTTTAGATTTGGTCAATTATCTTTAGAACTCTACTCGATTTACTTCCGTGAAATTTGGTGTATACATAGGGTGGATTTAATCCTGAAAAATAATCATTCCACTGTTATAATACGCATGCATGATCGTGCGTAACACTCATCGGAGTCGGAAGGTATGAGCAATTGCAGAATATAACAAAAACAAAACAAAAACTGATTAATAGGGATATGGTTCCCTCTTACAAATATACAGGCATCGCACCATGATTTTCCTGTGGATTTCCTCTGTTTTCATGCCTTTGGTGGTTCTTGAAAAATAGTTGTGAGTTGCAACTGCCCTCCCCAAGGCGTCCCATTTATGCTCTATTGAGATGAAGTTTGGAGATCTGAATGGCTAATCCATCCACCGAATATGCATAAATCCATGGACCGGATGAGTTATCTGTGCCCTCGCGTTGCCATCCATTAAAATTAATTAGGGCCAACTGCAGTTGTGAAAAGGCAAACATGGGGATACTAGACCTCATCCTTATACCTCAGAGCAATTAATGCATCTTTTTTTAAAAATAAGGAGGTGTGTGTGTAGCCATTTAATATGAAGCCTGCCCAGACCGTCAAGCCTCCACTGCCGTAATGGTCTATTTCTTGGACATTGAAGAGAAGGTAGTGTGTCCCTGGTTCTCTCCATTTGAAATTACCATGAGAATCACTGGTTAGGCCAAACCGGAGCTCATCAGTGAAAAGAATGATCGCCCATTGATCTATGCTTCAATATCTATGATAGTTGCCCCATTTTAAATCTACTCTCCTGTTCGCAGAAATGAGCGAGATTCTAACAAGTCTTCTTACAAACTGTCATATCTAGTGAAATCATTTGGTAACAGTCGTCCTTGAATCTCGAGTTTCCATGGCAAACTTACGAGAGAGCTGAGAATCTTTAACATCCCTGTCACGACTCACTTTAAAGGACAAATGGTGATCTTCTTTGTTCATCTTTACTCTTGGACGACCTTGCTATGTTTTCTCTTGACAGATCCAGTACCCTAAATTGTTTCCATAAGTTGAACACGATACTGGTCGCTCAACTTAATTTTCTACAAATCTTGCTTTGAAACTCACCTGATTCTAGAGTACCCACAATTCGCCATTGTATTCCATTCTCTGAACATAGGTTACTATTTATTTTTACTTTTTAATTTTATTTTAACCGATGGCAGCAAAAAAAGAAAAAAATACAACTACAAGAAGTTCGATGAAGTGTGCTGGTGATCGAAGTGCAGATTTTAGCACGCGCGCTTATAATTCCTGTTACTCGACTAGCTCTGCCTACACAAGTATACGCTTACGTATTCAACACACAAGATGCTCATCTTTGTTTCAAAGAGGTATTTTTACATTTCTTTGAAATCTTTTCATAAAATTCGACAAATAATGCAAATTTTCTTAATTTTGATAATCAGTTTACATACAAATAATGAAGCTTTCTTGCATAAACCACATAATATTAACCTCTGTACTGAAAGGTTTTGGCATGTCATAGAGAAAGATATAATCAGTGAAAAGTTTTCGAAGAATTTCTGTATCTTAATATTTTTTTAAATTTTACATCTTTAAAAACAACGAGAAGCTTTATTTTTCAAAGGGATAAAAATATGTTTAAATTATTGGCAATCTACTAATTTTTCGTTATCCACACACAGATATACATGAAAGAGCCAAAAAACATCATGAACATGTACTCAATAACACGTTACGCCAATTTCTGCTTGCAAAACTGCTGCAACTCTCCTTGAAATGGATGCCAAAAGTTTTTAGTAGTTGACTAGAGACAGATTGTACCAGTGTCTAATCTGTAGTGACTTAAAGTAGAGATATTCTGACACGTAAATGCTTGATCTCTGAGCTGCCTTTCTATAGAAACTAGAATGTGCTTCAGCGGATTAAGATCCGCTAAGTTAGGTTGTCAGGATCTTAATTTCAAATCAGCTTTATGATCCTCGAACTATTCTAACACAACTGTAGACTTTTGACATGGGAAGCTCTCCTGCTGGAAGATATTCCATTTTCATTTGGGAAAACAAACACCATATAAGGGTACAACTGATTTGCAATTACGCCCAGATATTCTTCAACATTCACAGGCTCTTCTAACAGAACTAACAGTCCAAACGTCACTCATGGGAACGTTCGCTAAATCATAATACCGCTATCAACAGTGTGTGCACATAGATAGAGCAACTGTTCTAATATGGAAGGCGGTGCACCTTGACACAACCATCGACGTGATAAATGAGAAATTATGACTCATCCAACCAGGAAAATCTCTCCTTCTTATTTTTGATCAAATCTTAATGTTTAGGAGCCCACTTTAAGCGTAGTTGGCAATGATACTTGATCAACAGAGGCCCACGAGATTGACATTTGCTATACACACTCTATCGAACAGTGCCCGCTGAAGTGTATATTCGGAAATAATTGCATTTAGACTTGTATTGTATTGGACTATCAACTAAGTCACTCTCTGGTACCGATTTTATTTTACCAAGCGGGAAATATTTCCAACGTGTTTTTTCTTTGATAACACGTGGACATTAAGCAGCTAAGTTTCTACTTTGTTTTTCACCGTCATTTATCCCCTCTGCATAAATACTAAAATCAGTAGATTACGCATAATCTACCTGTTATGCTGTTTCGGATACACTCGTTTCGAGCATTCCAGCTATTACAATCTGCCCTCTTTCAAATTGGCTTAAGCAAACCCTTTTACTTTCCATCGAAAAAGTAAGTACAAGAATGATAGCCCTTCTCACGCAGCAGTTAAATATCATTTTGTCATAATGTGATTTCCATGTCATACAGACGAGTTCTTAAAAAATGTAGGTGGGAGGGGTGCTCATAATATTTTGGCTGTACTGTGCATATATATACCCTACTAATTTCTTTGCAGTTATATTTCAAATAATTTTCAGTGAAATGACAAAATGTAATAATAATATATTTTTTTAAGAAATAATTATACAGTTTTTCAATAGATGACACTACAAGATTTATAGAGTTGATAATACTTTATTTTATATTAGTATCACAGTGTATGTTAGGAAGTCATATTTTATTTCCAATAATTTTTTCAATATTTAAGGTTTTTGAATGTATATTTATAGACTTTTATTTTACCTTAATTTACCAATTTTACTTTTATTCGGTACAGCTAGTACTTACTTTGCATTGGCGGAAAAATTAACTGGATGTTGTGTCCCTTAAGTAATTGTTATCATCTTCTATTCTTATTACAACGATTGTAACTTTATACTAGTAAGTTGTCTATTAAATTTTATCATTACATATTATTAATTAGTATTAGTGTATTTTTTATCTGGAATAATTATGTAACTGTAATAAATTTCTTCCTTTCCCTTGGCTCAGTGTATAGGTAAATTACAGGTGAAGGTTTACTTGTTACAAAACATTGTTTTAACTCTCATCTTGGTTCCTAAAGACAAGAGTTTGCTATTGTACTATTGTGGAAATTGTGGAATTGTGCTATTGCACTATTGTTTCCTATTGTTTTGATAAGTTATACTTAGGTTTACAGCTATTTGTATGCATATATATATATATATATATATCACGCTTTTATCAACGATATATTCAAGAATTGATTATACTTTTGTTTATCAAGTTATGATCATTCAGCTGATCATCTCTTAGCATCCTATATTTTATGCTGCAGACCTTAAAATAACATGAAAAGTGAATATATATATATATACTATTTTTGCTGAAGTTAGTATAAAAGTATGTGTGAAATACCCACACTGATAATGAAACGATTAAAGTTTGAAAGCTGTGATATCCATTGATGGCTAGAAATTGTACTAAATTCTTAAAATATGTCCTTGATGACTCGTTTTCCCATGCAGTAATGCATGTTTGTAAATCTGTCATAAAAAGTGAATCAACCATATTTTATTTGCAGATCGAGATCTGTAATACTTTCTCGCTTGTAACACACGACTTAGAAGGCCCCATATTTGTTCTATTGGGGAAAAGTCTTGAGATTTGATTGCTTTAAAAGAACAATAGCAGACATGCAAGATGAATTAAAGTGATGTAATACCTTAAAATACAGCAATGCAACAGAAATAATAGTGGTATGTCTGCTTAAAATAAAGGCTGACTCGGATTGCTGGTTTCAATTTATCCACGTATTAATGTCACTGTCATCTGCTCCACGATTGCAAAAGGTTTTATATTTTGATGAACAAGATCATTGACAAAATAATGTAGGAGATCAGCATCTACGTTGCCTTTTTATCGGACTTATACAAGTTCGATTGCAATGGATCAACCACTTAAAGATGCATTGTTTCAAGATGAATTATATTATTTTCAACTATATCTTGACGGCCAGTTTATATGATATATAGACAACTAGGACCAAATAATGATAGTGTTCTTATTACAACATACAATGAAAGCCACAATAGAGCACTATGATGAGACCACCTGATGGACAAATCCTTTTATTTACTCGTCAGTAATAATATACTTTGGGCACAACAATACGTTTGCAAAATTGAAAGTATCCATTGAGTTGCGTTTCATTTTGTGTGAAACCTTATTTGATTTTCAACACAACTTTATCAAGTGTAAAAAGGCATACGTCTTATTATTAATTTTCCCTGTAAGAGAATATTTTTTCACATATTTTAAGAGTATAGCAGTTTATTGCATTTTATTGGAATAATAAAAATATTAAACTTTCACGATTATTAAGGTAAACAATAGAATAATAATAATTTATGTTTTTAGTTTTTAAAACATTCTGAAAAAGAAAGATTTAGTATTTTTTGATAAAAATAAAACATTACCTTTATATACTGTGATGTTTGATATTTATTATTTTGAATGCATTTGTTTCATTCTTAAAGAATTGAAAGGATTTTCCTATTAGATATTGTTACTCAATAATAAAAACAATAGATTCAGATTTCTAAAAGCAAACAATTACAGTAATACAATTACAGTAATACAATTACTAATAATGTTATATTTTGAATAATTAAATCTATGATTTTGAATGCTTAATATTTTCACAGTATGAGAAAACAATAGAAATCTTCTTAAAAAACTAATTCTCTGTTTGCTTACAAAAGACATTTGATGACATTTAACACATTTCAAAAGGTGTTAAATGCCATGAGTAAGAACGCCAAATCATTTTATTTTAGCAATTACTTTGAGCATCTTGAGAAAAATGCATATCTCAAGCGTTTTTTTAAATTACATGAAATAAATAAATGACAATTTAGTGTTTGCGCGCTTGGCGTCTTCTTTCAAACTATTTTTTATTTCCTATCTAGTTGGAACTGCATATAAAGATCTTTTATACTCCATTTATGTTATTCTCTGAAAGAATGTTTTTTTTCTAAAACATTTTATAAAA